>JASAMX010029852.1:0-11278 GCA_030248175.1 Microlaimidae sp. YZB2_3 | reverse complement strand
TGTTATTGCCAAAAAATAAAGGTAAACCCAACGTGGCTGCAACAGTTGTTCCTTGCATTAAAAAATGCCTCCATTAAGTAACCATTCAAATCATAAGAATCTGACGTCACTTTATCAACCAATTAGATTCGATTTAATACCGATCGTTTGTTTCATAATCTGACGTCAGGTTCTCGTGATTTGAGTAGTTACTTAGTGGTAAGCATTTTTAATTCAACGAACAACTGTTGCAGCCACGTTGGTTTTACCTTTATTTTTTGGCAATAACATCCCATATTTTTGAGAGATTTTCCAAAAATCCGGAACAGGAACCCGAACCGGAATTAAGGTTTTTCAAAAATCCGGAACAGGAACCGGAATTAAGGTTTTTCAAAAATCCGAAACAGGAACCGGAACCGGAATTCCAAATTTCGCCAGGAACATTTGGAACTCGGAACCCCGAATTGCCTATCACACTGTGAAACCCCCGGAACACCGGAACCGGAACCAGAACTCTAATTGAGATTTTCCAAAAATCCGGAACAGGAACCCGAACCGGAATTAAGGTTTTCCAAAAATCCGGAACAGGGACCGGAACCGGAATTCCAAATTTTGCCCGCAACATCCGGAACCGGAACTGCCCATCACTACCCAAAACTTATCTCTAAAGCTAAAGGGGATTTCACACTTACGCAGCAGGATGCACAATGCATTACAACATCAGTAGAGGTGTTCACACTAACGCACAACAGACTTTAAGCGGTGTTCCAAGTTTTGCGCGAGCTGGCGGCGTGCTAAAAAAAAAGTACGCAAGTATTTTTTCTGCAAAATACGACGATTGAAAATTTCTACTGCAAACGCCAAACAAATCAGTTTTCTACAAGCGATTTTGTGTTTCATTATACATAAAATTTAAATGAGAAAAAAGATTTTCCAGGTATAGTACCTGGAATTAATAATTCAGTGTCTAATATGCTGACGTATTACACTGAATTATTAATTTTGTAGGTATAGTCTGACGCGCTAATAATTAAAAATGAAACAAAAACAAATAGTGTTTTACTAAAAAATGAGAATATTAAAATAGGGTAGTGCCTTTAATTTCGGCACTTCTCCCAATTGGGCATTTTTGATTTTGGACTATATCTTTGGTAATCCTGGACGGAATACGACGTTTGATAGCTCAAATGAGAGATAATTATATGTAGATGACAGTCGTAAGCTTTTTAATTGTTGTGTTGTAATATTTTCATGTGAAATTGTGTGATTTATAAAAATAAAATTGTTACTCGTTTTTAGACAATGGGCATTTCATGATTACGTAATAAATTGGTTTTAAAATTAAACTGTCCTGGTAAAACTTAGTCTATTTTCTGAATTTTTAGTCCCCGTGGTTCTACGTTGCGTCTGTGGTAAGCAATCGTTATAAAATAAAATAGTGTAATTTCGGCACACATATTGCTGTAGGTAAAAACGGGTTGAATTAAGTGATCGGGTGTTAAATTGTAGTTGTAAATAGTTAAAAGACAACGTTGAAATGTGTAGGAGTCATAGCACTGCACTTAAACTCTATTAAGGAGGTTCTTTTAACAAATGTCAAAATTAAATGCACTTTTTTCCCAAATTTTGCTCATTTTGACACCATTTCGCAATTTAGCTGTAACTTTTTGCCAGCTACACGTTGAAGAACAAGTAGAAGCTTAAATTAAAGAAAACTGTCTGGAGATATTGATAGGGTTTTAAATTTTTGAAAATAATGATGTTTGACTGAGAAACAATCGATTGTTTGTAAAGTGCCGAAATTAAATGCAAACATTTAATTTCGGCAATTTTCCGTTTTTTTTTTAAATAATTTAAGTAAGTAAAAAAACAACTTTCGTACAGTGAAACTTTTATGACGCAACGCAGTATTGTGAAAGCTTCAAAATGAGCTATCAAACATGAAAATCGGGCCATAAAGTGAAAAGTTACATTGGAAAAACGAAAAAGTGCCGAAATTAAATGCACTAGAGGTATTTCAAGTAGACTTATGTATAAATAAGGCCAGCGACAGCTGATTAAGATTAGCCAAACAAAAAAAGTTAAAACGTTTTTTCTGGTACTTTTTTGTTAAGAATGGCACTGGTCATTTTAATATTCTATTGCGATGGAAAAAAAAGCAAAATAGATTTTAAAATCGCTTCATTTCTAACTTTTCAATTTTTTTAAATATATGTTAGCAATTATTTTTATTATTTTTTTAACCTCGATATCCTTATTTGAAAATCATTTGTTTCAATTTAGGAACAACAAATATTTTATAACCCAAAACAAATGTTTGGAAAACTATGTACTCTACTTTAAAAATAACAAACCTATTTTTAGCAACGGGTTTACCTTGCCCCACATAGTTAACCAACCCTTTGCGATTTTGAGGTCAATAAACGGGTATGAAACATGGATGGGGAAGTGTGTCATTGTCAGTGCAGCTCAATAACGATGCTGCGGCGTAAAAAAAGGTCTATATCATTCCAGAATCCATAAAGGCTGGTTCATACTTATGACAAAACGCCTTTTGGACAAAATCCAAAGAACAAAAGTACTTTGGACTTTGTCTAAAGAACAAAAGTCCTTTGGAATTTGTCCAAAGGACAAATACAGCGTCAAAACGTCGTTTAAACTTTGTCCTTTGGATTTTGTCCTTTGGACAAAATCCAAAGGACGTGTTCATACTTTTTGTCCTTTGCACTTTTCTCTTTGGATTTTGTCCTTTGGACAAAGTCCAAAAGACAAATTTCAAGTGCATTCACACTTCGTCCGAAGGAAAAAGTCCAAAGGACGTTTTGGCTTGTTCAAAGGACGTTTTGGCTTTTCTAAAATTGTCTTTTGGACTGTGTCCAAAGGACGTTTTGTTATAAGTATGAACAAGCCTTAAGCCTTTTTTTGTTTAAATTTTAATCTTGTAAAATATTTTAAGAACTACTACAGTTAAACTTTAAATACCGCCATCTTCTGTCTCCCAAGAACATTTCGAAAATACTGAAAACACCTATTGATTATTTTATTGACTGCTAAGTTGTTAAAACATATTTCCGTTAGTAATAACTAATTTAATGGAGCGTACCAAAATAAAATAATTTCATTCAAAAAACTTTTTTTTTAAATAACAACACTTATTATTAAACTAAATTTTTTAAAACATAAACTTTAAAAATAAATTTGTAATTAAGCGAAATGTTTTCACGGCTAGAAAAGGGCAATTAAATAAAAGCGAAAATATATAATACTATAATATTAAATATTTATTGCCGTGCATTCTTTTAATTTTTGTGTAGTCACATACACATTACTATTGTGTGTGTATGTGACTACACAAAAATTTGTATGCATAAAATGATACGGTTGAAGACGCGCATTCACTTATTACAAGATACTTTTTTTTCAATATACTCGAAAAAGAATAGCCGTCGCGTATTTGATTATTTTTTCACACAGGCTGATAAGTCGTTGGAGCAGAGAGAGTTTAGAATTAGAGCTTGGAGTCGCAAATTGGGAAACTAAAGCCGGAAATGGGGAACTTGGAACTGAAAGTGTGAACTCACTTAAACTTATTCTAACCCCAAACTAGTGGAGTCGCAAATTGGGAAACTAAAGCCGGAAATGGGGAACTTGGAACTGAAAGTGTGAACTCACTTAAACTTATTCTAACCCCAAACTAGTTTTTACTTTCGGTTCCAAGTTCTTATTTTTAAAGCTCCAAGTTCCCAATATTTTCCGACGGCTCTAAGTTCTTTACTGACGGCTCCAAAGACCGAGTATACCGTTTATTTTTTTAATGACGTATTTTTATTCGGACTATATATGCTTATTGAATAGCGCTAAATTTTCTTTGACAATATTTATTGGCAAGATATTTATTCTAAAATAATGGCAAACTTTGAATTTTTTTTATCTTTAATTTAACTTCCTGTTTTAGTTACCGTGGTAATTAATCTTAGTATACAGTTTTAAATTGACAACATTCTTAAAGACTAAATTTTTAGTGTCCTCTGAACTATACACTTAAAGTTTGTCTCAGGAAGCGACAAATCTAATAAGCAAACTTTTTACATAAAATCTAAAAACAGATATTAATTTGAAATATTGAAGCTTTTTTCTGTTTTTTTTTCTTAGAAAAATAAGTAAAGTAAATAAAAAAATTTTCTTTGTATCTAAATTAGTATAACCAATAAAATAAAAATAGTACTGAAGTTTTAACAATGCATAGTGCAATAAAATAGAGAAAATTATGACCGGTTTAATATATACAATATAATCAAAATTGAATTTGTTAATTATTCATGTTTGAACAGGCAAACCCCAAAGAAATACGTTGATGTATAATGAGCATTCTTGATTATTTGTAATTAACTTTAAGAATGATATTGTATAGCATTAAAATTAAGAAAATACCTAGATTTTTCCGGTTTTTAATTACAAGACAGTGTCACTAAAAGCAAATATTTTTAATTATTAAAATTAAAGTAATTTCGAAATCGATTAATATTCTAATAAATAATATACAATTAAAATTTGTTTTTTTAATTTACATGAAGTTAAAAAACGGTCAAATTTAATTAAATAAAAGTAAAAATACAGTATAAAGTATTTTTAAAGATACAGTAAAAGTATTTCCATTTCGCTTTTTACCTAATGTGTCCCCAACTAACATAAATGTAAATGTTTTATCGTCGTACAAGCAAGTTGCATATAAATACATACATATACACACTAAGCACTTACATAGACGAGTTAAATAAGAAAAAAAAATTGTCAAAAGAAACATGATAGGTACAGTGTATTAAAAAATACGCATATCAATACAATGCAAGTCAACAATTTAAAAATGAATTACATATCAAATTAAAAAAATAAATAGAACACAAATTAGGGATACAATAAACAGTACTTGCAAATGTTAGCTAAATTTAATTTTGATAAAAACAATTTGGGATTTTCTGTGGAAACAACAGATTTATGTAAGTCATTCCACCAAGGACAAACTCTAAAGCTAAAAAAATGTTTGCGGGTATCGATTTTGGATAATTCAATTTTTAACTTGTAACTATTGCTTCGTGTTCTCTCGTTTTCGCTGTAACAAAAAAATCGCTAAAATTTACATCAACAAGTTTGTTTAACATCTTATAACAAGTCAATAAATCAGTCTTAACTCTTCTTTTTTCTAAACTTTCTAAATTTAAAAATTTTAATCTTTTGTCATAATCATCATATTTCTTTGATATACGGTTGTATAACTTTCGAATAAACACCCTTTGTACTTTTTGAACGCATTCAATACCTTTTTTATATTGAGGGGATCGTGTTGAGGTTTTGTATTCTGAAATAGGTCTAACAAAACTATAGCTAAAGTCTTCAAGGCTGAAAATAAGCCGCTCGCCGCCAGGAAGAAATAAACAATAAACCCGCGAGCGAGAAAAATTGAAAAAAGTTTTCAGCGGTTATGTAACCAATTATTATTATTATTTATTATTTAGTTGCGTCATGTGTTTCTCTGCACGTGATATTTTCTCAAAGAACGAGTGGTTACTTTACCACTCGTCTATTTTCACCCTGATAGAATTTATCTTTAGTATATGCCCGCCATTAATATATTAATATTTTTTGTTTAAAAATTCTAAACAAAAAGTAAAGCCTAGCTATCGCTTTTGTTGATATTTTTCTGCAGTACATGGAAGGTTTTAAATCGTCAGTTATCAAAATACCTAAATCATTAACAGATTTTACACATACAAGGGGGTTATTGTTTAAACTAAATTATGACTCATTATGGTTTGCACCTTAAAAGAAACACTTAATTGCCAACGATCGAACCAGGCTAAAAAATTTTTAAGTGCACAATCAAATTTTTGGTGGTTTCATTTTTGTCTAGAACTGAGTATATTTTTGTATCGCCCGCTTACATTTTTACACTAACTTCAGAACCAACATATTCAAGAAAATCATTTATATAAATTAAAAAAAGCATGGGACCCAGAACGCTACCTTAAGGAACCCCGCTTTTAACAGGTAAATAATCAGAAAAATTGTCGCCAATAATAACACATTGACGACGATTTGACAAGAACGTTTTAATCAAGCTTTTAGCTCCTAACTTATGCCGTAAGCGTGCAATGGCCGGGGCCCCTGGCGTGTTTGTCGGGGTTTGCCGGGCCTTGGGGGCGGGGGGGCGGGGGTGGGGGCCCTTTTTCTGCCCCGTGGTTTCCTTTGTTTTCCACCCCCCCCTTGGGGGGGGAGGTTCGGCCAAAGCTGAATTTAACAATATTGTAAGAGGCTTTGAATGACAAACAGACAAATAACCATCATGATTCCGTAAAAAAAATTTTATGTGTGCATTGAACGTGTGTGATATATGCGCGAAGACGCCTCTCCCCTCGCTTTCCCTTGATTTTTTTCAGAAGTTGGAGCGCCGTTCCAAGTCGTTCTGGGAACTGGGATGTGAAACAAGTGTGAACACTATTGTTTTCGCTGTGTCTGGGATCTGGAAACTGGGAATAAGTGTGAACGGGCTAATAATTCTCTGTCTGTCTCAAAAAAACATTCTTATTGAGCCGTAATTTATCACACAACTTGTTTTTAATAGCATTTTCTTTAATAATGTAAAAAAATTACAATAGAAATAGAACGCAGCTCATCAGAAATACTAAATTCTAAAATCCTATTCCATGCTCTGAGAAACATCACTATTAATTTTTACACCTTAATTATAAAGTACTGCCAGAACTAAAGATGAATTCTATCAGGTTTAAATTATGGATCGGTATAGTAAATACTTGTTCTGCGAGAATATATTCCGCATAAACAACTTTGACGTAAATCAATAATGATTGGTTTAATCAAAAATTTAAAAACAGAAGAAAAATAAGTTATTTATTATATTACTTACAAACATTTGTTGCGTTAGTTAGCGCACTTAAAAGTGCTCTATAATTAGGACCTTATTTTTTAAAACGAGGTCTCGTTTCGGGCGTGTGATGGCCCTAATTCGGGTCATATGATCTTAAAAGCACGCCCTAATTAGGGCGTCTAATGGCCCTAATAAGTGTCCTCAAAAACTTGATTTTCAAGTAAAAAAACTGTCCTGTTAAATTTTTTGGAAAAAAAATTGTAGTCGGCCAGTTTCCAGTTCTGCAGATACAAATATTGATAATCTAGTGATGATTCAAAGTTTTTATTATTAAATTATTTAACTCGTACCATAACTTTCTAAAATTTTAACGTATTAGTAGGACTTACGTAGATTTGGAACCATTTAGATTTGGAGCAATTTTTGATTTTATTACGTTGAATAGTTAAACAAAAAATCGTGTGACAGAAATATTTTGCATTATAATATTCTACAATATCTTTAGAAGATTGATTGATTAAATATTAAATGCTTGCAAGGAAAAGTCACAAAATATACACGCAAATTATAAATAAAGGAAACTCTAAATGTTAAAATAATTAGGAAAAAATCCGATCTCAAAAATCACAACAGGAAAGAAACTCAAAACGCATATGCTTTTTTTCTCCTTTTAATTTTTTGCCAGCAAAATTTATATTTGTTTTTAGGTGATTCAAATTTTGGTAAATTTCATATAAATTTCGCTAATCATTAATAGATAATTTATTATGATCATTACAAGAAAAAAAAACATTGGAACGATAAATATTTTCTGCAAAAAGTATTGGATAAAGCAGCAAGATTTTTGCCTACTGGCTGTTTTATTTTTAAACAAGCTTGTCATTATAAAAAAAAGACATTTCATAATACGTTGTTTTTATTAGTTTCAAAATATTTGATTCAAAGGGTGATTTTTAAAAATTAGCGATGAATGATGTAATTAAGGTTTTTAAAACAATGTAAACATATCTATAAATTTATTAAAAAAAACTGTTTTTTCCGTCTATTACATAAATTAATGTTTATGCGGCTTCTATAGCCTACATCAACATTAAAAAAAAAACAGAAATTCGGAAAAAATTTAATGAGAAATATTGATTACAAATAATCATACGTGAAACATATGGCTTTCATGCGGAACTTTGCTTAGTACCTTCATAATCAGAAACAAGAAATAACAGCCCTATTGGTTTGAAAAATGTTTTTTACTTACTTATATAATCTGGCAAAAATTATTATTTATTTAAACAGTAAAAAAGTTGTGCATATAATGGCTCCAATTAAAGCTTGCAATAACTAAGGACATTAATCCTCCTATGTAATTAGCGCGCCCTATTCAGAGCATACACACAAAATCCAAAAGCCCCAATTTAAAGCGTTTCTGACTAAGTGCATTTTTCAGTTTTGACATATAACCAATATGTATAACCAATATCAAAATATATAACATAAAAATAAAAGAAAAATAATGTGACTTCACTTCATATATTGTTCAGATACATTTACTACCCTAATACGTGCCCTAGTTGAGGCCATCCATGGCCTTAATTAGGGCACACTTTTATCAGGATTCTAAAAAAACAACGATTGTAAACGATTTGTGTGAGCATAATTTTTTTCAATTGCCTTTTTTTCCGACTATAGAAAATTAAAAACTGGCGTGTGTATTTGGTATACTGAATAAAAAATTATTATCATAACACAATCTAAATTTTTGTATTTTGTAAGCAACTGCATATGACAGATGCTAATTTATTACAGTTCACATTCGTCCACCTCGGATTAGTCTAAATCTTTTCTTTTTAAACATAGACCTCGGAAAAACTTGTCCTGTTTTTTCTATATTCTTTTTTTCTATTCTTAGAGAATTTTTCATAGTTAGTCCAAGCAATATGTAGCTATATAAAAAATATATAACATAAAAATAAAGGAGAAATATAATATTTCATAAATTGTTTGGGCATACATATTTACTACTCTAACTGATACGCACCCATCCTAGTTAGGTCCTTCGATTGCCTTAATTAGGGCATACCTTGATTAGAACCCTCAAAAGTATCTCCAAGAAAAAATTTTTTCGTTATATTTTTTGTGCAAAAATCATGACTATTTGAATTTTAATAATATTAAATTGGAAATTGTGCGAATAAAACTACACTAAAAAGCGTTTATTTATTCATTTTTACAAAAACATAAGATTTTATGATACAATTTTAAGTAGTGATTTATAAAGTTACTTTTTTTTCTGAGGGCCATTAAACGCCCGATTGGGGCCATCGAGTGCCCTAGTTAAGGTAATAAATATGTCAGAGCAATATATATGGGGTCACATAATTTTTTTGTTATTATGTTATATATTTTGGTTATATATTTCTCTTCTATTTTTAGGTTCAATTTTCCTTTTTGTGATATAATCATTCAGCATTTTTATATAATTTATATAAAAATATTAATTTTTATAAAAAAAATTAAATTATTTATATATTTTTATATATTTTCATATAATTTTTGAACAAAACATACGTTTGAAAACAAATAACCTCATTTCTGCTTGATTTGGAGAAAATGAGTAGATATATTTTAGATTTTTTTTTGTTTTTCTTTCACTTCTGTTTTTAAATTGTTCTATCCACGCTCCACTGGGAACTGAATTTGGTTTTTCATAAGTATATAAGTTTTGCAAGAATGCCTAACTGTCTTTTTCCAGGCTATTCCATTTATTATTTTTTTGGCTAAACGTATGCGTGATTTAAAATCGCTTTTTATCAGTTTATTCAGGGGTATTTTAACAACACAAGAAATGTTTTTTAAACAAATTTTCCTGGCTAAAAATATAAAATAGAAAGGATCAAAAGAGAACAGCATGGGGAGCCAAAGCAACACAATCACTTTTTTAATAGGTTTGGATTTGTTTTCGCTTTAATCTACAGACGAGAAGCATCTATTTAATCTCTATTTTTTAATAAATCTTCAAGACAGATCAATCTATAGTGTTTTCCGGTTTTATTTAAAAAATAATAACATAAACCTATACTTTTCAGGTTGATATAAAATTTTTTGACGGTAAAAACATTAATTTGAAATTTTTCACATTTTAAAACACCATATCACATGTTTTTACCTATTTTAAAGGAGAAAAAAAATTGTGTTGTCTATCAAGAAGAAGTTGTTACGTGCACGCAAATACCTAATGATTTAATTTAAACTACAAAACGAATGTTTTATAGGTTTCAATTATCGTTTGATCACTTTCATTTGTATTTGCTCACTAATAATAAATGAAACAGAATGGTTTAATCAGCAAACACATTTAAAATATTGAAAAACAAACTAATGCATAAAACAAACTAAAAAAATCTTCCCTTAATAACAACAAATGTATTTGTTTTCATGAGTGATACAATTTGATTAAAAAATTTGGGAAACTTTTAATAATAATTTTGGTTAAGAAACCAAAATAATTCGACCAACCGGACAATTAAATTTTTTTAGAATATTTTCTAAAGCTTTTAACTTCCTTATTCAGCTTATTCCGTGGGTTCAAAGAGGTGAAATTTCGTATGAGAAACTGTCCAGCGTAGTGAAAAGTAAAGCGTCACAAGTTGCAAAAAATCATTAATTTTATATAGCGCTGCAAAAATGATACACAGCAAAACTCGAATTCACTGAATAAGGTATTTATTATCTTTGTTTGAATTAAAGTTTTATATTCAAGGAATATTGTTATTAAAAGTAAAAAAATAATGTTAATAAAAAAATGTAAATACTATTCAAATTAAAGAAATTTATTAAAAAAACTCGATAAAATTTGAACAACTCTATACAAGCAAGCAATAAATTATTCTTTAGTTTGCTTTTACGTTTTGCCTTTCAATTCCGAAGCTTGTTTTGCTTTTCCGTTTTGAACTTTGAATTATTTAAAATAGTTTTTATTCAACCGTAAGTCCTGTTTCTCAAAATCTTAATTTTTAAACAAAACTTTTAATATAATACTTACCGCAGCATTAGTCCAAAATAAATATAAAATATTTGGCAAAAAATAAAGCTGAAACGGTAGAAAAATGTTAATTTATTAAAAATTAACCAAATTAAGTTAAATGATTTTTTAAAAAGCTGTGGTTTTAAGCAAAAAACAAAAAAAATTGAAAAAAAATCGTATTTTTCTTAATAATTTTGTCTGGATTTTGACATTTTACAACTTACCTGTGTCTTTTTAATCTGGTGTAAACGCGTTCTCACTTGTTACTTATCACTTGCCACCTAGCCCTTCTCTCAACCTGTTTTTGGTAGCAGTGGCGTAGCCAGGATTTCATTTGGGGGGGGGGGCGGTCTGCGGGGGCGGTCTGGGGGGGGCGGTCTGGGGGGCAGCCTGGGGCG
>JASAMX010029849.1:0-18007 GCA_030248175.1 Microlaimidae sp. YZB2_3 | reverse complement strand
ACTATTATTGGTATTATTGGATGTTACAAAAAGGCGAGAGCTAAAAACATTTTACCTATAAAGGTATGTTGCGTAAACCGAAAAACTATTAGGAAGCGACAGATAAATAAAAAACTTAAAATTTTTAAAGTTTTAAATCACTAAGCAATTAAAAAAACATCCCTATACATTTTTTATAATGTTTTGCGGCTATTTATGTGTGTCCCATGTTTATTTGCTTCTTATTATGTTTCATGCTTACTTTATCAACTTTACCGTATTTATATAGGATATCATATCAATGCTTCTTTTATGCCTTATAATATCCTGTAGTTTTTAAATACGATTCAAATTGAACTTAATATAAACCTTAAACGTTTTACCATTAGTTTTTATTTTAAAAAATCACCAAATAAGTTTATTTCTTATTATTTGCAACAGCTCAGATATTAAAGAAAATTTAAAAAATCGTTTTCAAACTAACTACTTGTCGAATTTTTAGTTAAATTATTTGTAAATCCACTAATATTTATATAAATAAAATTTATTATTGTTTAAATTTTTTAGATATCCAAAAACAATATAATTCTCACAACAACAGAGCAAGATAGCTTCAAAAAAACAATATAATTTTCTATAATTGGTTGAAAACGGGAAAAAGGAAGAAACAAATAAAAAAAACTTGATGAAGAAAACCATCTGTGTTTATATGTGTCGGTCAGAACGAAATACTACCTCAGAGACCAGAAAAGTTTGTTTTCGGCTGGTCGGGGATTATTGAGTTAAATAGAATAAAAATTTTGCAAAATAATAAGAATATAGGGACTATTTTAAATGCGTTTCGATACTGTTACTTTTTTCACAAAAAAAACAACTTATATTTATGAACCTGATCGAAAGTAGCCAATCTTTGTTGCGGAAACCTTGAGAACAAGCACAAACTTAAATTTATAAGAATTCCTATTTCTAGAATACATGAGTAACTGAGAAAAATAGAAATTTATTGTAGCATATTTTAGTTTCTTTGGCTAATTCGAAAAATACGAATAAGCTTTCAAAAAGCTTTCGAAACACACAAGTATAATACAAACGTTTGTTCGCGAGATGTTTAAAATTTAATTTCTGCGTTTCAGAACAATGATGAAGTTAATAGTTCTTTGAATTATCAATAATATATAACAAAAAACGAAGGAAAAACATGTGACTTTATAAATTACGGAAACATTCACTGCCCCACTCTGGCCGCCACCTAATTAGGGCGAACCGATGAAAGCAGCAAATGTGTTTCGCAAGATATATTCTACTTCTAGGATTCTAGTCCAAAGTTCTAGGACTATATATGGTGAAATAATACATCATTATACTCTATTCAATTGCGTCTTAGAAACTCATTCCACCTCTTCATTTCAGGCAGATTTTTTTGATTAGCGCATTGCTGTATTATTAGTTATTAAAACTCGTAAAAAATATTAATAAAATAATATTTTAAATATCGCTTGTAATTATATGCCCTAAAATGAAGATAAAAGCTTTTTGAGCCTAAAAATTAATACTTTGATGCTGTAGTTTTCAATTTAATATTGTTCGTTAACATTTTAGTTGAAAAATAAACAAGGAGTGAAACCAAATCATTCTAAACCAGGCTGCGTTCACTTTTCTAGTATTTTCAGCTAAGTATATATATGCATATGTATCGACGAAGTACAATTTTGTTAGGATTCGATTATCTTTTGGATTAGTTTTTGCAGGAGCCACGTATATTTTTTTATATAAACCTGACCTTACTAGACATTAACTCCTTCATTTTTTTCCTTGAATTTTTTCTTCCATAATTTTCTATGTAGCAATAACTCTAACACTATTGTCAGTTTGCTTAGATACTGCCGTGTGTCACTTAACTTGGTGACCTATTTTTACTATAGTTGAACCCCTCATCATAAAAGTATATCCGGCACCCAGCACGATTTTAATAATTGCCGCGCTGGATTGCGGCTATACTTACTTGTTATATGAAAAAATGAGCGGTTTAACTACGATGTATTTATATAGATCCTAACGATAACTAAAATTTATTAAAACTTTTTTATCACCCCAATCTTTAAATAAAAATTAAAACATAGAAACATTAAAACCGCTGTTATTGGTGTACCTTCTAAACTAGTGATGTTTTCAAAGGAGCTTTGAGCTTCGGAGCTGTGGAGCGGAGGTTCGCTTTTAGAAACTCCGGAGCAACTTTAATAGTTCCGGAGTTCCGCCTTGGTTTGTTACTAACTTCATGAGTAATTAAAGAATAATACCACAAACTATTTTATCAAAAATTTATTACAAAGTAATTTTTTCAACTTATTAAAACATTGAAAAAGTTCTAAATATGCTAATAGAATAATTTTAGAGCCTATTTTAAGTTTAACTACGCTTATAATTCCACGTTTAATAGGCGGCGCTCCGGAGCTCTTTCGCTTTAAATGGAGGAGCTCCTTTTGCTTAGAATAGCCGGAACTACGGAGCAGCATATTGGAGGGCAGGAACATCACTAAACTGGACATTACGGTTTAAGCGCTTACAAACTTCTGATGTTCCTACTCTCTAATATCATGCTCTCAAACTCCCCATTTAAAATAAAAAAAGTTGGCTTCGGATTTATAACAAAGCGATTTTATTTAGGTAAAATTTCTGAACTTACTCACGTTTTAAAATCGCAAACAAGCATTTTCTGTTTTAATTAATGAGAGATAACTTCAAAATGTTTTGTGCCAAATCTTAAACAATTAAAAATATTATATTCCAAAAATCGTTTGTAAAATATAAATTTTTGGCGTTAAAAAACATTTAAAGAAAGTTAGAAAATGCATCTAAAATAAACTGAAACGTAGAAAAGTTAAATAAGGTTTATATTACTCATATAAGGCCGAAATGCTCAGGGGCTACAATATTGAAAAGTGTAGCAAAAACTTCGCTTATCTATAATGATCGGGAGAAAGATGTTTCCAACCTTCTTTTCTGTAATTTATGTGTTATTATAGTATTCTCAAAGTAATTAATCTTTAAAACTTTCATTTCAATATTTCAAAATAATCAGAAAGTACTTTGTGGATTTGATATCAGTTTAGGTTTCATGATAAGTATATGGAAAAGCTCTCCGCCCCGTGCTTCGTTCAGCATATATTTAAGGCTTCCGCTTCGAAACGTAATCTAGTCAAGAGCCTCAAACAAGTTCAGCTAATGGAAACTTTTGCTATAAGCGAAACAAGTAAGGTGGGCGTAACAAGGCTTGTTTCAGTTTGAGTCTTTTATTCTAAAATGATTTCAATTGGCATACTAGTATAAACTAATATATACTAAACCAAAGTGCAGTTAAAAAGGTGTAATGTTTATCCGCAGATATTTTACAAGATCTTTTTAAATACTTTAAAAAATTTACGACGCCCGTTTTTTTGCTGCCTCCCAACTGTTTCAGCCTCATTTATGCTTACGAAAAATCGAAAATTTGCGGATGCAAATTCCCACAAGTAGATTTAGCTATAGTTGTTCCAATTTATCGAAAGTCCTTTTAAAGTTCTTTTTAGCAACGCGCCCCGGGTTTTTATATTTGTACCAATTTTGTTTTACTAAATCTTCAGTTATAACAAACTATATTTCATCTAAAATGTACCGATCTTGTTCGCTATTTTTCATACAATCATAATAGTACGGGGCTGATAAAAGTGAATGTCGTGGAATGTTTTCCGATAAAAAGTTTGTGTTTGTTTTATTTTATATAATGACATTTATCTAAATAAACGAGTAGGTTCTTCATACACATTTGTAGTTATGAAAGTGAAATAGTTTCAACTTATATCTAAAGCTGCGTCGTTCACTTAATCAGTGCCTACACTTTTATTAAAAAAGAAACTGAATTTTCTTATTAATTTGTTTTTAACTATGTTTATGCTAAGTTTTTAGTAAATCGTTTCATATACGGTCATATGGGTGCTACGTTTAAAAACTTTTTGTAATTTTTTTTCGCTAACTTTCAATACAAAAACGCTAAACGCGTTGTGGTCACCCACAAACAAAAACTGCATTTTCACGTTTTGTGTTTGTAAAAAAATTTTTGTTTTACAAATTTTATCTTTAAAATATAGTTTATAGTTTATTTAAAACAATTTTTTTTTAAATAATATAACATTTTCACTAATTATAAACGTTTAAAAATATCATAATTAAGCCGTATTCGTGCTTTAAAAAATATTTTTAGAATTAAAATCTAAAACACTTAATTTTAACTGAAATGAACTTTTTTTTATTTAATCAATTTTAAAAAATTATTTTTTTATTACAGGCTTACTTTCAATAAATCTTTGAAATTATTTTTTACATAAAAATCTATAAATGAAATTTAAATCATTTGTTCACAAGTAGCCATAGTGTCATTATAAGTGTGCATTTAATATTTTTTAATCTCAGAAGTCTTCTATTTTATTTTATGAAAAGCATTAAAATAATTCTAAAAATGCGCCTGATAAATGACTTAAAACAAATTTCAAGGTTAAATAAGCTGTAGACTACTTTTTTAAAAACAAACATAGTTGAAGAGAGGCTCCGAAGCTCCACCGCTTTAACTGACTGAACGGTACAAGATTTGTTTTTAATGATTATATGGTTTACAGCAGTTGTGTATATAATATATGGTTTTGTAGCACTTATTTGTTGTCTTCTTATTTATTAAATTAAAAAAATTTTGTAAGACTCTGCCGTATTTTCGTTTGAAATCTGAGATTTTTTTATATTCAGAGCCCGCAGCTTTAAGCTTTCAATCCGTGTGGTATATTTTATAGGATTCCTAAAAGTCATCACTTAGCTTCGAGCCGCTCATCCTAAAATCTATATCTAACTTCCTCGCGTGTATTTTCTTTTGTTTTCTTGTACGTGTGTGTGTATCGACTAAAATTTATAGGAAGATTTTTTTCACCAGTGTCATTGTGATGAGGAAATTTTATACATTGGCTTACGTGTTTGGTGATCTAAGCATTGTCTGTGTTTATCAAAGCGGATAGTGTTTCTATTATCCTCTCAATTCTTCTTCTGTGCGTTCATAAGTCTATAATAATAAAATTGAAAAAAAAACTAAAACCAACCGAAACCGCTTTACAAAGCTGGATATAAATAATTTTTCTTAATGAAATTGTTTTTTTTTTTAATTTTACATAAACACCTTGAAGTTTAACTTAAATACTAAATCTTATAAAGGAAAGTGATCGCTGTAAAAATCATTACATTATTTTTTCATATTTAAACAATTAATCACGCTAAGATTCAGTACAATCTAAGTATAAAATCTGGAAACGAAAATTAAAAACACACACAGTAATTTTTTTTTAATTTAGGCCTTTCGCAAACCTGGAAATTCAATGTAAAAAGACTTCAAAAAATTTTTTTATTGAAAAAGTAACAGTCATTGTAAAAACATTTTTTTCAATTGATCTTTGGCTATTGTAAGTATATACATATTAAAATAATAAAAACACATTTTTTATACAATTTTGAGGAAAAGTATAACTGTATAAGAGTAAAAACTAAAAATAAATTTTGTTTTTTCAGTATGATAATCAATCAAAGATTACACAATATAAATTTTTAAGTTTTTCCTACTCTATTTTTAAAGATTTCCCTTTGAGATTTAAACAGAAATGAAATTAACATTTTATTACTATGGTTGAATTATATCTGACTGACGCTGAAAATTAGAATGCAGACACGAGAGGAACAATTAAAATTGTGCGGTTATGACGTTTTCTTTTAAAAAGAAAGAATCGCACAATGTTTTTTTAATTCCACCTTTTTACAAAATATACAAAACTTAACCAACTTTAGCCCTTAAATAATTTGAATTTAGGTTACAATTTAAGTAATTTGATAAATAATTATTAAAATATAATTTTAATCTTTTTTATTAATCCGCTTTAGTGAAAAATTTTGAATGTTTTTGTTGTTAAATAGTCGATTCAATACTATAATTCATCGATGTCAGCTAAGATCATTATTGGCTATAGTGATTTTGGTGTTCGTTTCTTAAATATGGCTGAATCGTCAACACTGCAACGAACCTAATATCAGAAAAACACTATAATTTAGAGTATAAAACAGACTATATAATCTAGCCTCACCATGTGGTGCACAGACCTCCATAGTCTAAACTATGTGTAGTATAGACTATTGTATTCTATAGACAACAAAGCCCATTGTGCGGAGACTTGATACTTAAATTTTTCCCCATCTTTTCAATATGGAAAATTCTGAAGGTGGTCAATTAAAACCATAACGAGAAAACCTAATGACATCACTGAAATTTTTTTGATAACGAAAGCAAACTGATTGCGGATAAATTTTTTTATTTGACAATCTAAAGATTTTTAACGAAAATTGTAAATAACAACATGTCATACAGGTGTTTTTTATTTGTTTAATCTACAGTGTAAATTGAATAATTTGAAAAAAGGTGAATATCTAAAAAATGAACTAATTTAAGATTTATTACTTAAAAAAGTACTTTTTTAAATTTTAAAAAAAATAAAAAAAACCTAGTGTTTATATTTTAGATAAATTAAAAAATTCTCAGCATTGTTAAATAATTGTCAAAAAGTATAGGTTATTTATTTCTAATATTTTAAAATTACTTCTAAATTCGATTCAAAGGTATTTTATGATGCATTTTATCTATTAATGTACGTTCCCAATTTTAAAGATGTGCAAGCGTTATTTAGGGATTCCTATTAAAAACATTTGTAATCAATTGAAAAAGTCTGGTCATATTTTTACGAGAAGAAAATTTTTAACGATGCAATTTAGCAAAAATAATAATAAAAAAATAGTAATAATAAATGAATTTGAGCAAGTTTTGAAAATTTAAGCACATTTTTGCAGATTGTGCATTTCACGTCTGGGCAATATTAGTACCCACAAAATCTCATTTAGTATTCATGATCACGTCATATATGTTTTGCTCTGTGGGCCACATGGTCAGGTTAGCTTATATAGTCTGTTTCATACTCTAAACTATAGTGTTTTCTAAGTCAGTTTTCTATGCAGTGTTGACGATTTAGCCATATTTAAGAAACGAACACCAAAATCACTATAGCCAAATAAAATCTAGCTGACCGCGATAAATTTATCGTATTGAATCGACTATTTAACAACAAAAACATCAGAAATACACTAAAGCGGATTAATATAACAAAGATTAAAAACTTACTTTAATAATTATTTATCAAATTACTTAATTTGTAACCTAAATGCAAATTATTTAAGGGTTAAAATTGGTTAGTTTTTCTATTTTTTGTGAAAAAGGTGGAATTGGCTAAAAGAAATTCTATAACGTTCTTTCTTTTTGAAAAGAAAACGTAATAACCGAACAACTGTTTAATTGTGATCCTCATCGTGTTTTCATTATTGATTTTACAGCGTCAGTCAAATATAGTTCAACCATATTCATAAAATGAGCGTAATTTCATTTCTGTTTAAATCTCAAAGGGAAATCTTTAAAAATTGAATAGGAAAAACTTAAATATTTATATTGTGTAATCTTTGATTGATATATACTGAAGATACTAAATTTATTTTTAGTTTTTACTCTTGATAAAGTTATACTTTTCCTCAAAATTGTCTAAAACATGTGTTTTCTTATTTTAATATGTATATACTTACAATTGCCAAATGTCAACTGAAAAAATGTTTTTACAATGACTGTTACTTTTTAAAACATTCAAAATTTTTTTGAGTTTTTTACATTGAATTTTTCAGTTCAGGGAGAAGGCCTAAATTAAAAAAAATTACTGTGTTTTTAATATTCGTTTCCAGATTTTATACTTAGATTGTACTGAAAATAAACGTGATTAATTGTTTAATTATGAACTCAAAATTAAAGCTATATTTTTTATTTAGAAACTACAACGTAGAAACTCTGTGAAGATATTTACACTGAACAACTTCCGTTTGAATGTTTTAACCGTCGTGATTGACATGGTTGACATTGGTTGGTTGCATTAAAAATTAAAAAAAAAACATGGTTGACATGGTTTATGTGATCTAACGTTTATCAAAGATAACTAAAAAAGATCAATCTCAATTTCAATCAATAAATTTCAATATTTTAATTCTATTGGTAAAAATTTCAATAAAATTACGCTGGTTTTTGAATAAACTATTTTGTAACTTTTGTTAGAACAAAAAACACGATGGTCAATTCCCATTTAAACAGTTGTTCAGTATTAAATATCTTCACAGAGTTATGGCGTTATAGAATTACTTTTAGCCAATTAGCGCTTAGGAAAAAATGGAGATCTGTCATTCATTGGGATCAATTTTCCCAATCGCTAATTGGCTGAAACAGCTCTTCTAACAACCATTCCCACAGAGCAAAACATATATGACGTGATCATGAATACTAAATGAGATTTTGTGGGTCCTAATATCCGACGTGAAATGCACAATCTGCAAAAATGTGCTTAAATTTTCAAAACTTCTAAATTCATTATTATTACTATTTTTATTATTATTTTGTAAATTGCATCGTTAAAATCTTCTTCTCGTAAAATATCACGAGACTTTTTCAATTGATTACAAATGTTTTTAATAGGAATCCTAAATAACGCTTGCACATCTTAAAATTGGACGTACATTAATAGATAAAATGCATCATAAAATATTTTGAATCGAATTTGAAGTAATTTTAAAATATTAGAAATAAGTAACCTATACTTTTTGACAATTATTTGACAATGCTGAGAATTTTTTAATTTATCTAAAGTATAAACACTAGGTTTTTTTTTATTTTTTTAAAATTTAAGTACTTTTTTAAGTAATAAATCTTAAATTACTTCATTTTTTAGATATTCACCGTTTCAAATTATTCAATTTACACTGTAGATTAAACAAATAAAAAACACCTGTATGACATGTTGTTATTTACAATTTTCGTTAAAAATCTTTAGATTGTCAAATAAAAAAATTTATCCGCAATCAGTTTGCTTTCGTTATCAAAAAAATTTCAGTGATGTCATTAGGTTTTCTCGTTATGGTTTTTCAATTCACCACCTTTAGAATTTCATATTGAAAAGATGGGGAAAATTAAAGTATCAGTCTCCGCACAATGGGCTTTGTTGTCTATATAGTACATAGTCTATACTACACATAGTTTAGACTATGGAGCCTGTGCACCACATAGTCAGGTTAGATTATATAGTCTGTTTTATAATCTAAACTATAGTGTTTTCTATAGTCAGGTTTTCTATGCAGTGTTGACGATTCAGCCATATTTAAGAAACGAACACCAAAATCACTATAGCCAAATAAAATCTAGCTGACCGCGATATTTATAGTATTGAATCGACTATTTAACAACAAAAACATTCAAAATTTTTCACTAAAGTGGATTAATAACAAAGATTAAAAACTGTATTTTAATAATTATTTATCAAATTACTTAATTTGTAACCTAAATGCAAATTATTTAAGGGCTAAAATTGGTTAATTTTTGTATATTTTGTGAAAAGGTGGAATTAAAAAAAATTCTGCGTTCTTTCTTTTTAAAAAGAAAACGTCATAACCGCACAATTTTAATTGTTCCTCTCGTGTCTTCATTCTAATTTTCAGCGTCAGTCAGATATAATTCAACCATAGTAATAAAATGTTAATTTCATTTCTGTTTAAATCTCAAAGGGAAATCTATAAAAATAGAGTAGGAAAAACTTAAAAATTTATATTGTGTAATCTTTGATAAATTGAAATGTTAAAATATTGTCTTGATTATCATACTGAAAAAACAAAATTTATTTTTAGTTTTTACTCTTATACAGTTATACTTTTCCTCAAAATTGTATAAAAAATGTGTTTTTATTATTTTAATATGTATATACTTACAATAGCCAAAGATAAATTGAAAAAATGTTTTTACAATGACTGTTACTTTTTAATAAAAAAATTTTTTTGAGTTTTTTACATTGAATTTTTAGGTTTGCGAAAGGCCTAAATTAAAAAAAAATTACTGTGTGTGTTTTTAATTTTCGTTTCCAGATTTTATACTTAGATTGTACTGAATGTTAGCGTGATTAATTGTTTAAATATGAAAAAATAATGTAATGATTTTTACAGCGATCACTTTCCTTTATGAGATTTAGTATTTAAGTTAAACTTCAAGGTGTTTATGTAAAATTTAAAAAAAAACAATTTCATTAAGAAAAATTATTTATATCCAGCTTTGTAAAGCGGTTTCGTTTGCTTTTAGTTTTTTTTTTCAATTTTAGTATTATCGACTTATGAACGCACAGAAGAAGAATTGAGAGGATAATAGAAACGCTATCCGCTTTGATAAACACAGACAATGCTTAGATCACCAAACACGTAAGCCAATGTATAAAATTTCCTCATCACAATGACACTGGTGAGAAAAATCTTCCTATAAATTTTAGTCGATACACACACACGTACAAGAAAACAAAAGAAAATACACGCGAGGAAGTTAGATATAGATTTTAGGATGAGCGGCTCGAAGCTAAGTGATGACTTTTAGGAATCCTATAAAATATACCACACGGATTGAAAGCCTAAAGCTGCGGGCTCTAAATATAAAAATCTCAGATTTCAAACGAAAATACGGCAGAGTCTTACAAAATTTCTTTAATTTGATAAATAAGAAGACAACAAATAATTGCTACAAAACCATATATTATATACACAACTGCTGTAAACCATATAATCATTAAAAACAAATCTTGTACCGTTCAGTCAGTTAAAGCAATGGAGCTTCGGAGCCTCTCGGCAACTATGTTTTTAAAAAAGTAGTCTACAGCTTATTTAACCTTGAAATTTGTTTTAAGTTATTTATCAGGCGCATTTTTAGAATTATTTTAATGCTTTTCATAAAATAAAATAGAAGACTTCTGAGATTAAAAAATATTAAATGCACACTTATAATGACACTATGGCTACTTATGAACAAATGATTTAAATTTCATTTATAGATTTTTATGTAAAAAATATTTTCAAAGATTTATTGAAAGTAAGCCTGTAATAAAAAAATAATTTTTAAAATTGATTAAATAAAAAAAAGTTCATTTCAGTTAAAATTAAATGTTTTAATTTTAATTCTAAAAATATTTTAAAGCACGAATACGGCTTAATTATGATATTTTTAAACGTTTATAATTAGTGAAAATGTTATATTATTTAAAAAAAAATTGTTTTAAATAAACTATAAACTATATTTTAAAGATAAAATTTGTAAAACAAAAATTTTTTTACAAACACAAAACGTGAAAATGCAGTTTTTGTTTGTGGGTGACCACAACGCGTTTAGCGTTTTTGTATTGAAAGTTAGCAAAAAAAAATTACAAAAAGTTTTTAAACGTGGCACCCATATGACCGTATATGAAACGATTGACTAAAAACTTAGCATAAACATAGTTAAAAACAAATTAATAAGAAATTCAGTTTTAATAAAGTGTAGGCACTCATTAAGTGAACGACGCAGCTTTAGATATAAGTTGAAACTATTTCACTTTCATAACTACAAATGTGTATGCAGAACCTACTCGTTTATTCAGATAAATGTCATTATATAAAATAAAACAAACACAAACTTTTTATCGGAAAACGTTCCACGACATTCACTTTTATCAGCCCCGTACTATTATGATTGTATGTAAAATAGCAAACAAGATCGGTACATTTTAGATGAAATATAATTTGTTATAACTGAAGATTTTAGTAAAATTAAATGGGTCAATATAAAAACCCGGGGCACGTTGTAGAACTTTTAAAGGACTTTTCGATAAATTGGACAACTATAGCTAAATCTACTTGTGGGAATTTGCATCCGCAAATTTTCGATTTTTCGTAAGCATAAATGAGGCTGAAACAGTTGGAGGCAGCCAAAAACGGGCGTCGTAAATTTTTTAAAGTATTTAAAAAGATCTTGTAAAATATCCGCGGATAAACATTACACCGTTTTATGCACTTTGGTTTAGTATATATTAGTTTATATTAGTATGCCAATATAAATCATTTTAGAATAAAAACTCAAATCTGAGACAAGCCTTGTTACGCCCACCTTACTTGTTTCGCTTATAGCAAAAGTTTCCATTAGCTGAGCTTTTGAGGCTCTTGACTAGATTACGTTTCGAAGCGGAAGCCTTAAATATATGCTGACCTAAGCACGGCGGAGAGCTTTTCATATACTTATCATGAAACCTAAACTGATATCAAATCCACAAAGTACTTGTAATTTGGAAATATTGAAATGAAAGTTTAAAAATTAATTACTTTGAGAATACTATAATAACACATAAATTACAGAAAGAAGGTTGGAAAACATTTTTCTCCCGATCATTATAGATAGTGAAGTTTTGCTACACTTCAATATTATAGCCCTGAGCTTCGGCCTTATATGAGTAATATAAACCCTATTTAACTTTTATTTACGTTTCAGTTTATTTTAGATGCGTTTCTAAGAGCTACTTTAAATGTTTTTAACGCCAAAAATTTATATTTTACAAACGATTTTTGGAATATAATATTTTTAATTGTTTAGAAAATTAGCACAAAATGGGGCTGAGCTTCGAAGTTATCTCTAATTAATTATAAACATCACTAATTAATTATAAACAGAAAATGCTTGTTTTTGCCGTTAAAACGTGGTGAGTTCAGAATTTCCCCAAGACCTGAGAATAAAATCGCTTTGTTATAAATCCGAAGCCAGCTTTTTTTATTTTAAATGGGGAGTTTGAGAGCATGATATTAGAGAGTAGGAACATCAGAAGTTTGTAAGCGCTTAAACCGTAATGTCCAGTTTAATGATGTTCCTGCACTCCAATATGCTGCTCCGTAGTTCCGGCTATTCTAAGCGAAAGGAGCTCCTCCATTTAAAGCGAAAGAGCTCCGGAGCGCCGCCCATTAAACGTGCAATTATAAGCGTAGTTAAACTTAAAATAGGCTCTAAAATTATTCTTTTAGCATATTTAGAACTTTTTCAATGTTTTAATAAGTTGAAAAAATTACTTTGTAATAAATTTTTGATAAAATAGTTTGTGGTATTATTCTTTAATTACTCATGAAAT
Source organism: Microlaimidae sp. YZB2_3 (assembly GCA_030248175.1). Classification (NCBI taxonomy): domain Eukaryota; kingdom Metazoa; phylum Nematoda; class Chromadorea; order Desmodorida; family Microlaimidae; species Microlaimidae sp. YZB2_3. Next base: position 4,937 of record JASAMX010029849.1, on the reverse strand, counting down.
TAGAAACAAACTAAGGCGGAACTCCGGAACTATTAAAGTTGCTCCGGAGTTTCAAAAAGCGAACCTCCGCTCCACAGCTCCGAAGCTCAAAGCTCCTATGAAAACATCACTAGTTTAGAAGGTACACAAATAACTGCGGTTTTAATGTTTCCATATTTTAATTTTTATTTAAAGACTGGGGTGATAAAAAAGTTTTAATAAATTTTAGTTATCGTTAGGATCTATATAAATACATCGTACTTAAACCGCTCATTTTTTCATATAACATGTAAGTATAGCCGCAATCCAGCGCGGTAATTATTAATATCGTGCTGGGTGCCGGATATACTTATATGAGGGGTTCAACTATAGTAAAAATAGGTCACCAAGTTAAGTGACACACGGCAGTATCTAAGCAAACCGACAATAGTGTTAGAGTTATTGCTACATGGAAAATTATGGAAGAAAAAATTCAAGGAAAAAAAATGAATGAGTTAATGTCTAGTAAGGTCAGGTTTATATAAAAAAATATACGTGGCTCCTGCAAAAATTAATCCAAAAGATAATCGAATCCTAACAAAATTGTAGTTCGTCGATACATATGCATATATATACTTAGCTGAAAACACTAGAAAAGCGAACGCAGCCTGGTTTAGAATGATTTGGTTTCACTCCTGGTTTATTTTTCAACTAAAATGTTAACGAACAATATTAAATTGAAAACTACAGCATCAAAGTATTAATTTTTAGGCTCAAAAAGCTTTTATCTTCATTTTAGGGCATATAATTACAAGCGATATTTAAAATATTATTTTATTAATATTTTTTACGAGTTTTAATAACTAATAATGCAGCAATGCGCTAATCAAAAAACCTGCCTGAAATGAAGAGGTGGAATGAGTTTCTAAGACGCAATTGAATAGAGTATAATGATGTATTATTTCACCATATATAGTCCTAGAACTTTGGACTAGAATCCTAGAAGTAGAATATATCTTGCGAAACACATTTGCTGCTTTAACTAGGGTTCACCCTAATTAGGTGGCAGCCCAAGTTGGGGCAGTGAATGTTTCCGTAATTTATAAAGTCACATGTTTTTCCTTCGTTTTTTGTTATATATTATTGATAATTCAAAGAACTATTAACTTCATCATTGTTCTGAAACGCAGAAATTAATTTTAAACATCTCGCGAACAAACGTTTGTATTATACTTGTGTGTTTCGAAAGCTTTTTAAAAGCTTATTGTATTTTCGAATTAGCCAAAGAAACTAAAATATGCTACAATAAATTTCTATTTTTCTCAGTTATGATGTATTTTAGAAATAGGAATTCTTATAAATTAAGTTTGTGCTTGTTCTCAAGGTTTCCGCAACAAAGATTGGCTAGTTTCGATCAGGTTCATAAATATAAGTTGTTTTTTTTGTGAAAAAAGTAACAGTATCGAAACGCATTTAAAAAAGTCCCGATATTCTCATTATTTTGCAAAATCTTTATTTTATTTAACTCAATATAAACCACCAGCCGAAAACAAACTTTTCTGATCTCTAGGGAGTAATTAATTTTGACCGACACATACACACACAGATGGTTTTCTTCATCAAATTTTTTTATTTGTTTCCTCCTTCTCTTTTTTGTTTTTTTTTTAAATTATAGTAAATTATATTGTTTTTTTGAAGCTATCTTGCTCTGTTGTTGTGAATTATATTGTTTTTGGATATATTTTAGATTTAAACAATAATAAATTTATTTATATAAATATTAGTGGATTCAAATAATTTAACTAAAAAAAAGTAGTTAGTTTAAAAACGATTTTTTAAATTTTCGTTAATATCTGAGCTGTTGCAAATAATAAGAAATAAACTTATTTGGTGATTTTTTAAAATAATAATTAATGGTAAAGCGTTTAAGGTTTATATTAAATTGAATTGAATTGTATTTAAAAACTACAGGATATTATAAGGCATAAAAGAAGCATTGATATGATATCCTATATAAATACTAAAGTTGATAAAGTAAGCATGAAACATAATAAGAAGCAAATAAACATGGGACACACATAAATAGCCGCAAAACATTATAAAAAATGTATAGGGATGTTTTTTTAATTGCTTAGTGATTTAAAACTTTAAAAATTTTAAGTTTTTTATTTATGTGTCGCTTCCTAATAGTTTTTCGGTTTACGCAACATACCTTTATAGGTAAAACGTTTGTAACTCTCGCCTTTTTGTAACATCCAATAATACCAATAATAGTTCAGAATGGTTTTTTTGTCCACTGAATGGACTAATCAGCGTTGTAGCAGAAATCATACATGGGCAAGTTTTTAACTTTCTTTAAAGTTGTAAAATCCAAAATGAAATTACAATAACTGTGCGAGTTTTTTTACAGTATAGCTCGAACGCAGTGGGGTTATTTAAGGGTTAGCTCAGTGGGGTTATCTCAGTGGGGTTATTTAAAAATTTTAAGTTTTTTATTTATGTGTCGCTTCCTGGTAGTTTTTCGGTTTACGCAACATACTTTTATAGGTACTCTCTCCTTTTTGTAACATCCAATAATAGTTCAGAATTGTTATTCGTCAACTTTACGGACTAATCAGCGTAATGGTAGCAGAAATCATACATGGGCAAGTTTTTAACTTTTTCTAAACTTGTAAAACCCAAAATGAAATTACAATAACTGCGCGAGTCTTTTTACAGTATAGCTCGAGCGCATGCTCTCTTCTGCGCGTGGGGACCACTGGCCGGAAATAAGTTGAAATAATTCACTTTACACTGCGTGCGTCAAAATGTGCGGTAACAGTTATTTCACAACCAAACGCGCTAGTTTTGCATAAATTATCAAATTTTACGATTAACGCACTATTTATGCCCAAAGTAATAATTTGTTTATAAAAAATAGGCTAAAAACTAAACCACGCCCACGTTTTCAGCTAGGAGTATTTTACCTATAGTTCCAGAGGTCTTATATTTGTATATAGTAAAAGCCTATTCAAAAAACACCCAAAAACCTGAACAGTAATTTTTTTATTTTTTAAAATTGGTACAACAAACATGCATTGTACAAAACTTTTTTTGAAATGTCCAAATATATCAAACAAACATACAATATATTTGTGTAGCTAATAAACAGGAGTCTACATGAATTTCTTGTTAATCATTATGCGTTAGTGAAAAAAAATCACTATAATTTTAATTTCAGTTCATATATTTTTATATACCAAAACAAACAAACCGTAAATAAAATTGATATTATATTAGAATATAAAATAAAATATTATACTACATTATTGTACTATTATATTACATTAAATGGTATTATATATTTTTTTGCCACTGGTTCTATCCTCGATTATTTCTTAACCGTCGATTTTGTTGGACACCACCGCGCCTGGCGTTAGTTCTATCTAAATGTTTAAAAATGTTTATCATAATATATGATTTTATTAGTTTGTAGTATATATTATTATTTCTGTTTTTATGCAATATTATTTTTTAAAAATCTTGATCGTTAAAATAAATTCAGTATTTGTTGAGATATTGCGTTTCCCGTACAACAAAAACCCGCGATTTTTTCTGCCTTTAAAAATGTTTGGCAAATTCAAACCTTTTCAAAAATGTTGGGCAAACTTAATCAAAACACTGCCGTCGTTTGGTGTCCTTAGCAAAAAAACCGCGAGTTTTTTTGTACGGGAAACGAAATATCGACAAATAATGCACCAATTTTAACTATTAAGGTATCAAATTAAAGTTGAAAAGTAGCCGCTATTTGAGTGTATATTTTGTAATTTAACTTTTAATACCCATTGGGCAGTCTTTCAAGTACCGAAATATCGAAAAACGCAATATGAAAAAAATCATGAAAAATTTTTGTGGGCTTATTGGGGGCTAAGGTAAGGTTTTCACAAAAAATAATCAAAATCCAAGACAAAAAGTTTGATTCGGTAGCGCACCTTTAAGATTGACTGAAACCAGTTTTTATTTGAATTTTTTGTTTTTACACTTCCACAAACAAAAACAACGCTTTAGATTTTGGTTTAAAACTACCAACACTCATGGATTTTTAAAGAATTCTAAATTCTGGTATTTGGGCGATATTTGGGATTTTTGGCGATATTTGGGTTTATGTTACTTTTTTTAAAAAAATCCGGGTGGAGCTAAAAACAGAACGTGGATTGGTTTAGATTTTTGAGTGCCATGAAATTCTTAGTAACCACAATGATTATGAATTGGTGTGCCGTGTTGTCACTTGTCCCTTGTTACTCTGGTCCGAACGAGTTTGTACCGTTCAGCACTGGAGTGAACAAGGCTTTTCCGTTTAGAAAGTGCCAAAAGCCAATTAATTTACAAAACTGCTTATTTGAGAATCAAATTTGCACATAAATCTCTGCTGTAAACTGCCTTAACAACTACAAATTAGTCGCTGATCTGGAGCCGATAGGGGTTTTAAAAAAATATATTAAAAAAACTTTATACTCAAAAAAAACACAATTCAGATTGTAATATACTCAATAGTCGTGAACGCATTTTCACAACTTTATATACAAGATTCAAAGACTATTATCATTGGTACCATAACACAAGGAGTCAAAATCGTCGTAAAATATTAGTAACTGTGGCTCTTTTTATCTCTTTGATTTCAAATAATATAAAAGTTATGAGTCAGAGTCACGTTGATTTTATAACGAGTGTGACTCTTTTTGTTGTACTAGTTGGTCTTTTCGCTGATGAATTCATCGGTCGTCCGCGGCGGTTGGTACGAGAGGATGCGATCCGATTTCTGCTGCTGTTGTTCGTTCGAACGTTGTTGCCGCGAGTTTGTTGAACAGCTCTCCCTCGATTAAGAAGGGTTCTACTCCTGGTGGCACCCAAATTCCTGTTTACAGCTAAAAAAATATTAAAAAATTTAAAAAATTCCAAAAAAATCAAGATGCGAAGCGGCTGCAAAAAAAGGTACTGGT
>JASAMX010029847.1:0-14853 GCA_030248175.1 Microlaimidae sp. YZB2_3 | reverse complement strand
AAAATATCATAAATTATTTAGTATCAATTTAACCGGTGAAAAATGACTAATCACAAACCTGATCATTTAGGCGACTGCACTATTAATTATAAAATTTGATTAGGTTTCTGCGAGCATACATGAGCACGGGGGGTTGGGGGGGTTAACTTTGAGTTAACCCAAATTTTGAGAAGGGGGTTTAAACCCCCTCCCCCTCCACTCAGAAGTGGGGGGATAAGGTTAACCTCCCCCCCCCAATTTCGGAAAAATGAAGAAAAAAACGTCTTTAAAATGACTTCTAACTGCCTCCAAACTTAAATTTTAAGGTCAAAATGAATGTTTTAAGCAATAAAAAACTCAAAAATGCAATAAAAAGGGCTTTTTGACCTAAAATTATCGTTTTTTACCTATTTTTTCTTCAAAATCGAAAAACGATATGGGTAAAATACACTTCAGAAAAAAAAAACGATATGGGTATTTTGCGTTTCTCGGATTTTAACCTCCCTCCTCCTAATTTGGGGCTTAACCTCCCCCCCCACTCCGGACCAACTTGCCCATGTATGTCTGCGAGCCCTGTTTTATTTTCATGTTTGCTATTTTATTAAACCACATAATGTGCCTACTTAACAGGATTTCATGATAAACGCTGTTTAAAAGACCAGACATTACCTTTATTAGATCATCCGCCTCTGATTTTGCGATTGTGTCCTGATCTTTTTAAATTTTCTCATGACAGTGAAATGAAAATGAATAGACGATTTTTTATGCAGTCAAACAAAAAAGTACTTTTAGAGAGTTAATTTTTATAAACAATTCATTGATTAAAGGTTTTCCGTTAAAGAACATTTTTCGTTTTATATTTTCTCATAGCTTCTTGTTTTAAATTATTTTTTTATGTTTCGAGTGCATTTTGAAAATTTTTACTTAGCCTATTATTTATTTAAAATAGCCGTTGCAAAATTTTGTTGTTTGAATAAATTATATTTTAATATTTTTTTGCCATTAATGAATAGAAAACCTTATTTAAAGTATTTTTCTATAATTTTTAGATTATTGGTTTTAAATGCATCCGTTAAAATTTACAAACCAATTTTTGTGGAAATTCTTTTTTAATTCATGCATACAGAGTGTAATGAATCCAAAAATTTTTCAAATACTTGCAAAGTTTTCTAAGATCTGATTTTATAAAACCTAAATATTTATATACATGTACATTATACTTATTTCACTAAAACTTTTGGAAAATCTCTGCGGCGAGACTTTTTGAAGATAAATTTATCAATTTTCGCGTCAAAGATTTCCCGTCCAAACTCTCTCTTAAAGTTTTACGTCATTTTGTTAGCTTAGGGAATAAGCGCTTCATTTTATTTACTGCCACTGATACTTCGGAAATCTTTTCCAAAATCCCTCGTACCAACCGCCTCAGGTCTTTATCAAAATTTCAAAGACTTTTTAGTAATGACATATTTGCTATCAATAAATCCTTCCGGTTTTTTTGCGCTCTTCCCCGCTATTTCTTACATAATTGCCATTTTTGATTAATGACGGCTATTTATTCTTTAGAAATTTTTAAAATAAATTTATTCGGGTTAAGGATGATTGAAAATGAGCAGCGTGTTGTGGTAAACATCGAAAGTGTGAGGAACAACTCAAACGAATTATAACGTGAATATGTGGCTTAGCTTATTTCACATCTGTATAGATACTGGAGCAAAATAAATTTAAATAGGAGAAATTAACACAAGCTTGAAAGTGCACCAAATATACTAAGATTTAGTATGGTGTGTTTGTTTTGTTTTATAAATAATCATGACAAATATCTCATATTGAATTTTTGTTATTTCGCATAGTTGTTCTATATTTTTTTTCGTACCGCCTTAAAAAAGGCTCATGGACTTGAGCAGAAACATATCGGAATGACTAATAAAACATCTACACTATTTTCCATTTAAGGTAGAACACCACAGTTATGACAATTTTTACTAAAAGTTAGATATCAACTTAGATAATAATTTTTGTCTGACAAAAATATGAGCCAACGGTAACAATTTCATCGGTTACCGGTTGTTCTATTTTGAGATATAGTTCGATGAATTTAAAGCTCAAAAAACAGTTTTTGGCCATTAATAAAATTTGATTCGCTTAGTTTTTGCTGCAAATTTACAGAAAGTTAACGAAAATAGGGGGCATCTTTTAGATGTGGTTTGGAGTCAAACGTAATTCAAAATTTAAGAAAATTAAAAAAATCGATGTTTTTAAAAGAAAAATAAAATAAAAAAAATCCTGAATTAATTTTGTAATCAAATAATATTCAAAGTATTGATTAGACTTGTGTCTAACTATTTCCAAACTTTCATTAAAATCTGAGCGAATCAAATTTTTTTAATTTTTATTCAAAGTTTTTTTGATTTGACGCCGAGAAACTACGTTTTGAAACGTTTGTTTAAAACCAACTTTTAAGGACAGATGGGCCAATAGCTGAGTGGTTAAAGCGTCGGACTCATATCATCGGACTCGTAGGTTCTAGTCTCCCGCAGGGAATATTTTTAACGTCGAAAAAAATTTTTTTTTTAATTTTTAACTTTTAATTAATAAAAGTGTTTATTAATCAAGAAACGCTAAAGCAAAAATGAAAAAATAGAATATTTTTAGTTATGAATTTTATTTATGTATTGTATTTTTGACATGTATTTTATTGGTGTCATTTCTAAAGATTGTGGACGATAACAATATTTTTTAGGAAAAATGAATGTCAAAAATTAAATCAGCAGGTCAAATTACGTTAGTAAAAGTTAATTAGAAAAGTTCTGCTGTCAAAATCAAAATGTGGCGTTCTACCTTAAATTTTAAATAGATGTTCTTTAGTTAACAAAGACCGGTTTTTTTTAAATATGACAGGTCTTAGTGCAAAGAATACTTGAGATGATTAGTTTCAGAAAAGCTTGCGAACAAACATCGCCGCTTCCTATTGTGCATCTGTTTTTTTCACTTGTATGAGTTCGTCGAAAGTATGTTAAATATTTTTAGAAAGTGTTTAATTTTTCTCAATTTGCGCCGTATAGTCGACAGGAACTTTTTAAAACACTTATTAGACGGTTTCTAATTGTCTTTGAAATCTGGTTTTCAAGTAATTAGACTTTCGAGCAGTTAGAAGATAAGCGCAGCGTTTTTTTAAATTTTGCTATATAATTTTTAGTTTTTTACAAACGTTTTTATTTAGATTTTCAATTATTTCTGCTATTTCAGCCGAATTTTGTCTAGGTTAAATTGTTTTAATAAAGTTATAGTAAATAAACCATCGAACCATTCTGATAATGCATATATAAAAGAAATGAAAATCAAGACCGACAAAACTATCTTCAGCTACAATTAAACTTATAATACTGCATATCATCCGCCTAACATAGTTTAGATTAATTTTAGTAGTGTTATATCTTTCAAAATTATCTGGCAAATGTAATTTTTAAGCACATTATACCTTTTCGTAATTTTACCGTTTTACCAAGCTAATACTCTACAAAAGTAACTTATTCTTCCGTCTAATATACGTGTAATTCGTCGGTTTCTCATTAACCGGCCATTTCTGTGTAGCAAACCGCAAAAATAAGCCAATAAATTAGTGGGGAAAACGCGTTTTACAGCCGGCTCGATATTCTTTTCGCGCTCCGTTTAAACGCCGACATACTCCCCCTTAACACCCGGTCGTTATAGCGGGCGGGGTCTGTGGAATATAGTCGTTTAAAGACGGAGACCGGGGTTCCCTCACCCCGGGAGTGGAACCCGCGGGGCTCATTTCCCGGCTGGGAACGCTGCGTCCTCGGTCGCAGCGGTCGGTCGGTCAGTCGGTCGGTTCCCTACCGCCGGAAGCGGGAACCCGGACCCGGACAGGTCCCGGCTCCGTTTGTAAGGAAACGAACCAGGGGGAAAAGAAACCTCCGGAAAGTAGGGTTTGTTTCCATCGGTAAGACCCTATGGATCCCCGGTCTTTAGCCGCAGTCGCGGTTCTCGGTGTGAGAGAGATTTTTAAAAGCCGCATAATTAATTACGGTAGGTGCTCGCTCTAACGGACAAGCCGCTAGTTTACGAGGCAGCGATATTTGTCAAGCCGATAGTAAAGCCGCCCACACATCCACCGAATAGAAGTTCGTGTGGTCGGATTTATTTATAGCAGAGTTTTATTTGGAATCATGTTTTTTCGTCTTATTAGTTATTTGTTATTATTTATTTTTGCCTCAATCATGCAAAAATGATACTTAGATGTTTATATTTTTTATGTAAGTCATGAGTTGCTAAAAAAAACTTAGGTTTTTTTCTTGCTGATTCTTTTTTGTTTTTGGGAATTTAGAGCTGGAAATTTGAGCCAAAAATATGGCGTTTAGAGCTGGATGTGTGTAACTTTTGTAGCCGAAAGGCTAAAATTGCTAAAACTTGTACTTAGGTCTAACTTAAAACAAAGCTCAAATCATTTTTTTTATTTTGGTTCCAAGTTCCCATTTTCGCAGCTTCAAGTTTTTAAAATTTTCCAATGGCTTCAAATTTATGTTCGATTGTGTGTAAATTTTTGAAAAACAAAATATGCCTAGCCTTTTTATTTCATGACAGGAAAGCTGTCTGGCATTTTTCTCATAGATTTGTATCTCAATTATATTTTATTTTAGAACATTAGACAATCGCTTAGTCTAAATTTATATGGGGGCGCGTCACGCGAAGCCCAAACCGTGTGCGGACAACTGTTTTTGCCCGAAAAACAGCGAGCAAACCTCCTGGGGCCTGCAGTCCAGTCACGAGGAAGACCGTGACTGCGACAATCCAAAGTCTTCCCCGTCATGGAAGAAGCTTTTTAAAATTCCCGGCAAATCCCGCCGTCGCCCGCCGGCCGATTGCCCCCGAATTTGGGACGAAAAAAAAGGGGCGCCGATTATCGGTCCCGAAAAATGTTCCAAAACGCAACCGGAAATTCTTAAAAATCCGGAAAATTGTCCGGGGAAACAACCTTCCACTTCGGTGGGAATATTTGACTGTCGCGAAAATGCCAAAAAACCCGCGGAATCCGTGGTGAAAATTCAGAAAGTGGACAGAAAACCGGAAAAACACCCGCTTCAAATGGACCCCGCCCCGGCGCCCGGCGGAGGTAGAATGAATAAAGGGTTAAAAAACGAGAAATACGTTTAAAAAAATTAACGAATTTCATTTTCGGAAAGCTAATGTAAACACATTGGAAAGTACTTTCATATAAATTCCGACAATACGGTAAAATTAAATATAAATTATTTTTTAGTTTTTTTCCTCATATTTTTTTTCTACACTGTCTGTCAAGCTTATAAGTCAACCTAACCTACTAGCAGATTAAATATGGACTACATCAAATACATGTAGACCTATATGTAATTTGTAGTTGTTGCTTAAAGCGATTTGTAGTTGTATAATTTTTTTACGCATAGGTGGGCAGCCTCATTTTTTTAGCCTTAAATTTTGAGCTGCCTTCAAATTAAAAGGAGGTTTCGGCAGTTTCAAGATTTTTTGGGGTATTTTGGAATTTAAATGTTTATCCAACCGAAAGAAATAATCAAAATCTACAAGCAAATATGCATAAAAAATTTTTTGTTTGGAGGTGCCTATTATAATAAAGTTTGATTAAATGTGAAAACAGTTAAAATAAAACATTTATTTTTAATTTTTTATAAATAAATATTACGAGTTTATGAAACCAACATTACACAGTACATTGTCAGTAGCCACATTTGAATATTGATAAAACGGAAAATTAATAACTTTTGTACAAATTTTCACATTGCAGCAGACTCAGTCGCAAAACAGCACAAATTTAATGCCTCTGTGTCTTTAGATTTATATTTTTTGTGCTTTAAAGTGAAAACAGTCGCAATAATTTTTATAGTCATTTTCTATTTTCACATTTAATTTTTAACTGAATATATTTTAACATTTAATTTTTGACTGAATTTGACTTGTTCTGTTGTAGCGAAAACAAAGTGTTAGCAGATCTAACATACAGTAAAGGTGAGTAATTGTTATGTGTTACAATGTTTTGTGCTGATGCAGTTTTGAAATTACACAAAATTTACAAACGAAACACACACATTCACCCAAATTCAACACAAATAATATTTTTTGAAAATTTAATAGATACTTAAAGGTGCGGTGTGGAGTCAAACTTTTTGCTTCGATTTTGATGATTTTTCGTGAAAACCTTACTCCTTCTCCCTATTGCCCATAAAAATTTTTCATTAAAATATCTCCAGTGGTTCAGGAGATATGACCTATACATGGGCACGGGGGGGGAAGGGGTTAACAATAACATTCTGAGAAAGGGGGTTTAACCCCCCTTTCCGTAAAACTTGGTACTAACTGCCTCCAAACTTGAAGTTTTTAAAGGCCAAACGCTAACTCCGAAAACAGTAAAAAGTTCAGAAATGCAATAAAAAGGGCTTTTTGACCTAAAATTAGCGTTTCTAATCACTTTTTTCTTCAAAATCAAAAAACGATATGGGTAAAATGCACTTGAGAAAAAAACGATATGGATATTTTGCGGTTCTAGGATTTTAAACCCCCCCCCCCCCCCCACTTCGGACCAACTTGCCCATGTATATGACCAGATGGTTTCAGAATTTTGTACTTGAAAAGATTGCTTAATGGGATAAAATTTTAAGTTACACAATATGCATTCAAAAAAAGGCGGCTACCTACTTTCTACTTTAATTTTGATATCTCGCTACTCAGCAAAATTGCTGCAGCATTTTTCGGTTGAGATATTACGTTTCCCGTACAAAAAAAACCTCGATTTTTTTTCTGGAAAACATGAAGTCTCAAAACTCACCTGGCAAACTTAATCCCGATTTTCGCGGTAGATTTAACACCGAAAAACTATCGTGCGGCAGAAAAGAGTACACTTTGTATCATTTTCAATATTTTCTTATTAAAAATGATCTAATAAAGCGTTCTCAACAACTTTATTAAGTCGATAATTCCTCACAAAGAAATAAAGACAAAAACAACCAAATCAATTTCTTTCAAAAATTTAAAAACTTTCTGTTCATTATAACTTCAAAAATAGCTTACAAAATTAATTATTCTATATGCTTTACAAAAAACAACTTAAGTCATATTTGATTTTGTGTTAATTCGAATTATAAACTGGCAGTTTTTTATAAAAAAGTTAGAAATTTAAGTGAAAAATAATAAATTTGAAGTGAACGCTGAAATTAAAATTATTGGTTTTGATATAAAAAAAAACAAAACAGATTCTTTTTGTAAAAAAGTAAATTTTTTTTTGTTGATTTTTTTGTTTATATCGACTAAAAAAAACCTAAGTGAAACCTAACCTAACCTGACTAAGCGCGCTGCTTGCCCAGATGCGTTAAAACCTGCTTATAAAACCAGTTTGCCCGACAAATGACTTTCGTCGCTTCGTGTTTTCAGCAAAAAATTTAGGGGTTTTTTGTACAGAAAACACAATACCTCGATAAATACTGCACCAATCTTAACAATGAAGGTATCAAAATAAAGTTGAAAGTAGACGCTTTTTTTAAGTGCACGTTTTGTACCTTAAATTTTTATACTTATCGAGCACTCTTTATTTTTGAGAAAGATGGAATAAACGTCATTTTCAACTCCTGAACGAACCATTGGAGATATTTTTGTAGGTTATTGAGGGCAAGGGTAAGATTTTTACAAAAAAAATCATTAAAGTAGAAGACAAAACATTGACTCCGCACCGCACCTTTAAAAGTTATCGGAATCAAAACTTAAATTGCCAACCTTGTTCTGATGGGTTTGTAAAATTTCTAAACGCATTTCAGTGTCTACAAAAAATAAAATAGAATAACCATCACATCATCACATCTACTGATCTACATAGGGCTTTTCATGCGTTTGATTCCCTATTTTGTAATTTCCGTAACGAACGATATTTAAAAAGAGGCCCACAAAAACTAATTATAACACAGACGTTAAACACAGCTAGGAAACACTTTTTTGTTATTAATGATTAAACAAAATATACGCGAAACTAATATTAAAAATATTATTATAAAGCTCTACACTTACAATAAATCCCTGAATCGGATTATAATGTAACTATAATAGTACCTAATAACAATTTTCTAGAGTTCACCCATTTTTTTTCAGTCTTTTATAGAGCAACAACTTAGTTTTTTACGTTTTTAAAAAAAATCAACCAATTCTTTTGATTTGTTCAAAAACACATAAGATTATCTTTTTAAAATACTGTTAGCTGAGGTGCGGATAAATGAGTATTATACTGATAAAACAAACGAAACTTCTGCTACACATAATATCCACTTTACACTAAGTTTGATTTTAATTATGTTTGTCCATTTTAATTATTGGTGAACCTTTTTTGTAGTAAGTTCCAACCATCCCACAAAATGAAACCCTGGGTGGGTAAATTAGTCATTTGAAGCTTCCTCCATTTGAATTGCCGAATAACACTGGAAATGGTGGGAGTCTCTGGATTGGTTTATCCGCCTAACATTACTATTTGCACAGACTTGACGTCTAAAAACATAAAATAAAATAATTTCTTGATACAAATTGATGGAGGCGTGGCAAAAACGCTCCTTCCTACTGGCTCCTAATAAAATCTACCTTTAGATTTAAACGGTTTGGAAAGCTTACTGTGATGCTATAAATTAAAACCTTCCCATACATAATTTAATGTAGTTAATTAATTGAGTTTATAGAAAAATGATTATCTGAATCTGAGCAGAAAACGAATACACCAAAGAAATAAAAAAATAAATAAAATTGCACTGATTTCCACGGAGGCTATCTTCCGATGTGGTCTCTCGCTTCACTGCCAGAAACAGTTGAATTTTTAACCAGTAGGAGGAAGGAGGGGCTATTTCTTCCAAATTCGGAGGAATTTTGGCTTGCACTCCATTGTTTGTTTTTGCCGTGTTGTCAGATTTAGGGATTTCAGCACCATCGGATTGCATTTTATTCGCATTAGATTGTTCAGACGGGAACGCAGATAACGTGAAATCCGTTGTTTCCACATCCACTGCCAGATTGCGCATAGACTGAGCAGCCGCAGATTCCCTGCAACATTTTCATTGAAATTGTTTTTGAACGATTACAATTAACTAATTAAAAAAACTGCAAACCCTCCTTCTCACATAAACTTTGGTTGTTATCGCCAGAAAATAATAAATTTGAATTTGGTATTTTAATTGGTTCTAAATAAATATTTTCTTCGTTAATGATTTATTTAACAGGATAAAATCGGTTTATTTTATTATTCAAACATCTTTGTAGCTCCGTTTTAGTTCAAGATGAATAATTAAATATTTTTTTGTATGTTACATATTACTTTGCTGTCGTTTCCAATTCCATTTCCAGCTTATCTTCTTTGCGTAACATTTCTAGAATAGTACTCATCTGTTTGGCACTGATGTTGAATTTTTCTTTTCCAAGAAGTTCTATTACCTGTAAAATTTAATTATATAAAACCAATATTAAATAAAAACCAAAAATCACCATTGTTTTAATTGCAATAATACCTTAATTTGGGAAATACAAAAATTATTACAAACAGGCGATTATGTTCCCATCTGAAATTTCCTCCAGTTATATTAGTGGCTATGTCCATAAGAGCAAGTTTTAAAATTTTTATTCCAACGTTTCGAAATAATAAAACAAATATTTGTCAGGGTCTAAATAAATAACAATTTTATACAATGAAATGACTAACAATTTGAACAGAACAGAATTAAATTACTAAACAATAATAATTGTTTAGTAATTTAATTCTGCTCTGTTCGAACTGTTGGTCAATTTATTGTATTACATAGTTATTTATTTAGACCCTGACGAAGATTTGTTTTATCATTTCAAAATGTTGGAATAATTTTTTTTTAAACTTGCCTATGCCTTTATCTGCCATGCATTCAGCACACATTACAACAAATTATGACTTTCAAGGCAACCCAAAAGGATTTCGAGATTTTTCACGATTTCGCTTTGGCCAAGCAGCGGTGTACAAACTTAACTCTGTCTTACGATGGAATGACAAATTAGCTATAACTAGACGCGGAATTAAGTTTCTTCAGAATTGTAAATATCATTCCATTATTCCTAATTTTATAGAGCAGATTTTTAATTTGTTTTATCATTTCGAAACGTTGGAATAAATGTTTTTAAAACTAGCCTTTATCTGCCATGCATTCAGCACACATTACAACAAATTATGACTTTCAAGGCAACCCAAAAGGATTTCGAGATTTTTTTACGATTTCGCTTTGGCCAAGCAGCGGTGTACAAACTTAACTCTGTCTTACGATGGAGTGACAAATTAGCTATAACTAGACGCGGAATCAAGTTTCTTCAGAATTGTAAATATCATTCCATTATTCCTAATTTTATAACGCAGATTTTTAATTTGTTTTATAGTCGGGCCGGCCCTAATACAAGAAAATCTATACAATCCTTAAAATTTTCTCTTTAAAAAACTTTAATTCATGACAGTTTTATTTTGGAAGCTAATGTTTGAAAGTCGCTGACCAACTCTTTAATTTATTTTAAAACTTATCAGATGATAAGGTCTTATCGACTGTTTTACTTTTCGCCAAAAATCGTTATTACTCAACTTTTCACAAAAGCAAACTTATACAGGATGCGAAATTTAAAAAACTATATCTACAAAAATATGGATGTTTTAAAAACGACAATAGTATTTGGCCGGATAAGGATTTCAGAAACTCTATCGTTGTTAACAATTCCACTAGCAGTTTTACCGAAGCCGAAATGGACGTTTTAGCTTGTGGCCCTAAGTTTTGTCTTCCGCCTAAAAAAGTTCCTGTGTTGGACACATTAAGTGCTGTTGAATCAGAACTGGTCAAAGTTGGCAAAACTCCGTGTACGAGCGCAAATATCCTCCTGTTTAATGCGTAGCTGTTTTAAATAATGTACCAGAAAATGTTTATAAAAAAGTTAAAACTGTTGTGTCCGATTTAAAAAAGAAGGCAGAAGAAAAAAAATTTAATATTTGTAGCGGCTGATAAAGGTTCAAAAACAGTTATTTTACAAAAACTAAATTATTTACAAAAAATGTCCACTCACTTTTCTAATAAACAACTTTTTTCAAAAACAAACAAAACTAATATTAAAGGGGCCTAAATAAATATTAAATCCATTCTTTTGTCTTTTTTACCTTCTAATGTTATTATGTGTATTTTACTGAGTTTTGATTGAAGTGTTTTCCCAAACCTTATGGCCTAGTGAAAGTGCACAAAATTGATGATCCTGTTTGAGTAATAACGCCTATGTATGGTTCTATGTTTATAATATTGCTAAGAAATTAGATTTAGTTTTAAAACTTGCCGTCCAGTCTTTAGAATTTAAAATCTCATCTCATCTATTTCGTGTTTTATCTCTGAGCTTAGAAGTATGTTTATTAAACCGCTTTGTTTTATGCAGGGACGTAGCCAGGGGGGGGCGGGGGGGGGGGGGCGGCCCCCCTGGGAACGGTCGGACAGGGGAAAAATACGGATAGTGGTTGGGCGAGGGGGCGGCCGCCCCCTCCCCGCCCCAAATGGTCACCAAATAGTAAAATTTGGGGGTTTTTAGAGGCTAAAAATTCTAAATTTTCTAGCGCCTCGCTAATCGCTCGGCGCCATAAAATAATTTTAGTACCCCAATTGACCCTCAAACACCAAAAAATTTTTCCGCTTCGCTTCGCTCAGCGGTCGCTTTCTATAGTATACATACATATACCTCGCTTAGTCGCTTTATCTTGCTTAATGCTAATGTTATTTCAAGTACTACACAGAAAGCAAAACAAACAATCATATTGGTTGATTATGTACTTCCCCCCTCCTAAATTTTCCTGCACCCTTAATAGCATTGGCTCGGATTTTTTTCATATAGGTAGATACCTTAGAAAACATGGAGCCGAGATGCTGCTCATGTGCTTTGGTTAATGTGGGTTTAGCAAAGGGGTCTGAAATTGAACATGTCTAAACTTCCTTTTCGGAAATTTGAGGCTCTGCCAATGTGTGCTTATGTAATTTTTAACTGAGGAAACATTTTTACCGCTAAAAACATTAGATAATAGATTATTAGGCCAAAAACAGTGTATTATGTTTATCTATTTATCCCTGCTTTTTTAACGTTTTCAAAAATTAAGGGGGGCTCCACTCCCCCAAAAAATTTCGGGGGGGGGGGAGGGGGCGGAGTCCCCACCCCCCGAAATTTTTTTTGTACTACAATCCGCCCCCCCAAAATGAAACTCTGGCTGCGGCCCTGGTTTTATGGTCAGCATAGATGTAGTTACCCTGTTTGATAACGTTGATACAAAGTTTGTTTTAAGCAATTTGCCGAACATTTTATCTATTTCTGAGCGTTTTTGGCGTGAAAGCGTGCCGTTTTTTAGCAGTGCTGATATTACTACTATTGTAATATTGTTTCAGTGTGTTTTAGACAATAATTTTTTAAAGTTTGATAATCAATTGCTCTCACAAAATTATGGTGTTCTTATGGGCAATCATGTCTCTGTATCAATTAGTGATTTGTATTTAGGAGTTTTGGAGTCTTGTTTTTTTAAAAATATGTGCTCAAGTGCTGTTAAGCCAATGTTTTACCATAGACATATTGACGATATTTTTCTATTATTTGGGTTTAAGGTTCCTAATTTAAACCACGAGTCTTTGTTAAATTCATTTTTAGATGAGTTTCATGATTTTCTTTTCTTTTTTTTTAAAGCTGAAGCGGGCCGGCGATGGATATTCCATATTACCGCCTAGGCCTACCACCCTATATCAGCACTGTTGTTGATGTAGAATGTTAGTCAAAGACCCCACCTCTATCAGAGGATTTTAGGGATTAGATGTGAGGTTATATTTAATAATACTGAGAGAACAATAAAAATAAAGGATATTTAATGAGGTATCATAAACAGACTATAAGCAAAAGGTAAAGAGTATTTAACGGTTATTTAAGGTTATTTTAGATTATTTAAAGGTTATTTAAAGGGTTATTTAAGGTTACTTAAAGGTTATTTAAAGGGTATTTAAAGATTATTTAAAGGTTTAAAGGTTTAAGTCTAATAAAATTCGTTTTACCTATGAATTACCATTTTTACCTATACCTATACATTACCATTTTTAGATAGTCTTATTAAGCGCTCTGAAAGTGAAATTGACGTGCAAGTCTACCGCAAGTCCACTCACTCTAACCGCTACATTTCAAAATTTTCATTTATACTAAATCAGTATATTTCGGGCACCTTTAACACTTTAAAACTACGCGCGCTGCAGTACTGCACTAATATAATTTTACTTTAAAGAGGAGTTTGATTTTTTATATAATAATTTTGTAAATAAACATGGTTATTCTAGTGAGCTGGTGGCCAAATTCTTTGATATTTCAAAACTAAAATCAAGTTGTGCCCCTCCACCTCCAATAAAAAGCTCCCATTCCAGATTCCACCATCATTCTCCCTTTTTTGAAAAAATTCTCATAGTATAAAGCGCATTCTTAATAACGCAGGGTAAAAAATGTTACCGCTCGCCTGTTTCCATGCCGTTGTTCCTATGACACAATGAGTCCATGTAAAAAAATTTTGTTTTGAGATATGGCCATTTTAAGGTTTCAAATGTTCAGGAAAAATCAGATTTTTAGTCATAAATTTTGTAAATAATAATACCAACTATTGGACCATAAACAGGCCATCTTTTGTCATACTAGGCATTACATTGAGTATTACCATTACTGATAAAGTGAGAGTTTTTTAATTGACTCTTTTTGTCACAAAGATGTTTTCAAACTTTTTCCTGGGTCAAACTGATTGGACTCATTGCCCTACAAACAATAGACTGATTGGACTCCTTTTGTTTCATCCAAAATTGTCGCAAATTTGCTATCACAGTCAGTTTGTAACTTCATTGCAATTTATATAGTATTAAAAAACTTCGAGGAATGTATGGATGTGCTGGAATCAATTAAAACAATATAAAAAATTTAACTCTTAAAGTTATGGCCGCAGTCAAATATTTTAAATTAAAAAAAAACAATTTAAAACAAACAAACAACAACAAAAACAATTTAAAACCCATAAATTTGGGTGTCAGAAAAAATGGTGGTTCCTAAAAAATTAGTTTTAAACCATTATAATTCTTTTATAAATTAATTACTAATATTTAATGTTGTTTAGTTATAAAAAGCGTTTAAAAGTACTATTTTGAACAAAAATTGCATTTGTGAAAGATAATTTAAAAATGGTTAGCAATAACCTCTGGGTTATAAGATTCTTAGACTTTTAAAAATAAATACATTTGGCCCAAATTTTTTTTATTTAAAATCTTGCCTATTACTCTCCCTTTAAAATCAATAAATTGTTATAAATTGACTAACAGTTCAAACAAAGCAGAATTAAATTACTAAACAATTAATTGTCAAAAAAACATGTAAAATTACAAAATAATAATTAAAAAATTTATAAAGAATAATTTTTAAGTAAATGAGTGTAAACATTCGGAACAAAGAGTGAAATTTCGACAGAATGAGAATTTTACAAGTTAGGATTATATTTATTAGCTAAAATAAAACACGCCTCTTTAAAACAAAGACTATAAAAACTGTCATCAAATCAAGAAACTTAGAAGAGCTAAAACTATGCTTAGTAATCCTAGAATGTAATGAAACGCTAGAAAGAGAAGAATCACTGGCTGAACTACTTACAGCATGCTTTGTAAAACGGGTCAAAAACTTTTGTTGAGTACGACCTACGTAAAAACAGTCACAGACATCCATTTTAAAAGTTATACTACGTTATTACTGGCCATTTTCTCGGACGGAGGTAACTCATCTCATTTTGGTAGAACAAAAGTGAACGTATCG
>JASAMX010029845.1:0-36304 GCA_030248175.1 Microlaimidae sp. YZB2_3 | reverse complement strand
TATAAAATGCAAACCGCAAATATAAAATTCTAATGAGAGATTATCACTCCTAAAAGTTGATTGGCACTTTACAATTTTAGATTTATTTTTACCCTGCGGTTGGTTTTTCAAAGGTTAAAAATATAGGGAATGCAAAATAGTTTTCAGTTTCTGAAAATATTTTATTTTGAACTTGATTTTAATAGAACACTGTCTTTTTGCGAAAAAAAAACGTACTAAATCTCTGACTCCAAAAAGTGTTGTAAAAGTAATTTTAAAATACAAAAAGCCGTTGACACTTGTACAGCTAACATTATTATTTTTCTCTTTATATTTAGACTGCATTTCGCTCTATTTTGTAATAGTAATAAAGTTTTTCTGCTTGCATATTATTAAAGTTTTTTTTAGAAATTTGATTTATCAAAAAACACCTAAAACGATTTATAGTCGAACAATTATAAAAAAATTTATAGTCAAAAACTAACTGTCCCTCGTGTAGATGTTTATGTTTTAAGATGATGTGGTTTTTTTTCAAAGGTATTATTTTAAATTGAAATCCTCGTTGAAAAAAACCACAACACATTTTTTCAGCAATTTTTTTAAAAAAAATTGTTTTGTTGCTCCGCAGGAAGTTGTCTGTTTGCGCAGAAAAACTATACTCGTTTAAATTATATAAATACTACAATATTACTCTTTTTAATATCGTGAACCATTAATTTTAAACCAGCTCAAAGTTTAGTAGCGAAATCCGAAGGTGTCTTTGGTAAATAATTGGTTCTCCAGTGTAAAGAGGTTTATGTAGATTTTCCTAAAACTTTATAAAAAGGTTTTTTTAAAACTTTATATTCTGGCTCACACTTTCTTAATATTAGTTTTTTACACAATTATATACATCGTTGAAGTTTTAAATTTTTAAGCTTATTAACCTAAAGAGATGGGTTTGATTCTAGAGCGGAGGGGGGCGGATTGCAGAACAAAAAATTTCGGGAAGAAGGTGGCTCCGTCCCCTCCCCTCCTGAAAAAACAGGGGACTAGCCCTCCTGAATTTTTTTAAGGTTAAAAAACTAGGGATAAACGTAGAGAAACCTGTATAATACACTGTTGTGGTCTAATAGCATATTATGTAATGTTTATAGCGATAAAAACATGGTTTTTTGTTAAAAATTCACAGTAGCAGACATTGGCAAAACTTGGATTTTACAAAAAGGATTTAGAATTCTTTTTAGACCCCTTGGCTACACACACCACGCTGTAAATCAAAGCAGATGAGCAGTGTTTCTGTTTTTTAGTGTAACAGAACCTATATGGAAAAAAATACCGAGGTCATTGCATTGCTATAGGCGGCTGGAAATTTTAGGTGGAGGAGGTAAAAAAGCAACCACAATTGTTTGGTTTGCTTTCTGTGAGTACTTATTGCTTATTACAAAATATTGTATTTTGTAAATAATATTAGGTAGACCTGTGCACTGCCTCCCGGGGTTTTATTGGGGGGGGCAACTTTTTTGAAACAGGGGGAGCAAGCAGGGGGAAAAGAAAAAAAAGGAAAAAAGAAGAGAAAGGGGAAAAAGGGACAAAAAAAAAGCAAAAATAAGGTAAAAATAGGTCTAAAATGGCTTAAAATACTTTGAAATAGGCTAAAAACTGCAAAAAATTGTGGGCATATGTCAAAAATGGCGTCATAATTTTAGGGTACTTTTTTTATTTTTTGGCGCGGGGGGCAAATCCTCCAATAAAACGGGGGGGGGAATTCCAGAGCGTGCACAGGTCTGCATTAGGCAAGATAAATAGCGAGAAATATGTATGTATACTAAGAAAAGTGACTGCTGAGCGAAGCAAAGCGGAATTTTATTTGCATTTTGGGGGTCAATTATTGTACCAAAACTATTTTATAGTTTGCATCAAGCGATAAGCGAGGCGCAAGTAAATTTTTAATCTCTGAAAGCCACCAAATTTTATCATCTGGCGACCATTTCAAAGGGGGGGAGGCGTCTTCATGCAACCCCCCTCGCCCAACCAATATCCTTATTCCCCCCCCCCCTGTCCGACCGTTTCGAGGGGGGCAGGCAGGGAAAGACGTGCATGCAGGGACGCCCTCTGGTTACGTCCCTCTGTGCACAGGTCTGTAAATGTACATACAAACGTACAGGAGAATGTATTAATTTTAGCAAGATGTCTGGAGGCAGAGTACTGATAAAATGGAAGCACGGAGATATCTCTCACAAATTCCATATTCAGCCCGGCCCCGGTTGCTTCAAACAGCTCAAGGGGAAAATGGTTAGCCGGGTTGGTACTGACGACTTCGTCATCGCCTATAAAGGTAGACGTATATGATAATTGAGCGTGGCTCATAGGTGTTTTTGGGGGGGGGGGGGGGGCAGAGGGGTCGACTCCTCCTAGAACTAAAATTTCGGACCCCCCTCCTTGAAAAAATCCAGAGGGCCCCAATCCAAATCCAGGGTTTGAATACGCTTTTTAGACCTTTTTAGACTTTTCTTAGACCTTTTTAGACTGTTTATAAAATTCAATATTAGACCTAAAAACACTTGAATTATTGATTTAAAAAAACTTTGTTAAAAAATCGGACCCCCCTGATCATAGATGAAAAAAAGGGGGGGGGGTACGGTGGGGTCCACCCCTCCCCTAGCCTCGAAATTTTGTGGGGGGGGCCCTTAGAAAAAAATCCAGGGCCCCCCGAATTTTTTACCCCTGACCCGCCTCTAGATTTTGAAATCTAACCCCCCCTCCCCTCGAGAAAATTTTAAGTACTTTTTTTATACTAAATTTTCTTCAAAAAACGTGAATTTTTAACACAAATTCATGTTTTTACATTCTTTTTTATACCTGAATATCGCTTTTTATTCAATAAAATGTAGTATTATCTTATAAAAAAACTATTATTAAACATTTAATGGCTTAAAAGTATTTTGTTTTGGAAATTGACCCCACCTGACCCCCCTCTAGGTTTTAAAATCTTCCACCCCGGGTCGACCCCCCCTAGAAAGCTAGGGGGGTTCGACTCCGCCTCCGAGATTTTGAAATGTCATTTACCCGGGGTAAACACCCCCTAGCTTTTTGACCGTGCTTATCTATGCCCCTGACCCCACCAAAATTTGAAATCTTGCACCCGGCGGCGCCCCCCCCCCCCTTAAAACCCAGGGGGGTCCGGACCCCCCAGGACTCTCCTTTAAAAAATTTTGGCCTTCCCCCCGGAGGTCGACCCCCCTTGTGGACATGACCGAAAACACCTATGGCGTGGCTTAGCCGGAAGTGAAACTACATGTTCATTTTGCAGTTTTTTATGTTACTTAAATACCAAAAATGGGTTGTTTGTTTAGTGTTAGCCTTTTCCTCAATTTAAACTGCCCACGTCCAGCTTTTTTGTTTAATTCCTGTTTTTTTTTTTGGAAAAAACATGCAAAATCTGGTTTGGAAATATAGTGGCAAAATGTGTAATATAGGAAAACATGTGCAACTTCTTATAAAAAATCCGAAAAAACGCATTTTACTCATACCTATCGTTTTTTTCTGTTGTGCATTTTACCCATATAGTTTTTCAATTTTAAGATAAAACTAGGTAAAAAAAAAACGCTGATTTAAGGTCAAAAAGCTGTTTATATAGCATTTTTGAGCATCTTATTGCTTAAAACTCTCATTTTAAAACTCAAGTTTCAAAACAGAAGCCATTTTAAAGAGATTTTTTTCTGCATCTTTCCAAAAAAAATTTTTGGGAAGGGGGTTAACCTCTTCTCTCCCCCACTTTTAAGTGGAGGAGAGGAGGAGCTAAAACCCCATAGATGAACACGGTCAAAAAGCTAGGGGGGTGTTTACCCCAGGTAAATCACATTTTAAAATCTAGAGGGGGGGTTGAACTCCCCCTAGCTTTCTAAGGGGGGGGGTCGACCCGGGATGGAAGATTTTGAAACCTAAAGGGGGGGTCAGGTGGGGTCCAATTTCCCAAACAAAATACTTCTGAACCATTAAATGTTTAATAATAGTTTTTTATAAGATACTACATTTTATTGAATAAAAAGCGATATTCAGGTAAAAAAAGAGTTGAAATTTGTGTTAAAAATCACGTTTTTGGAAGAAAATTTAGTATAAAAAAAGTATTTATAATTTTCTCGAGAGGGGAGGGGGGGTCAGATACAGATTTCAAAATCTAGAGGGGGGTCAGGGATAAAAAAATTTGAGGAATTTTCGAAAATTTAGTGGGGGGGGGGGCTGGATTTTTTTCTAGCGGGGGGGGGGGGCAAAATTTTGAAGCTAGGGGAAGGGTGGACTCCACCCTGCTACCCCTCCTTGTTTATCTATGTAAAACCCCTATTCTGAATTTGGTTGGACGGAGTTAACACAAATTTAGCCCCAAATTTTGAGATGGGGGTTTAACCCCCATTCAAAATTGGGGGTGGGGAGAAAAGATTAATCCCCAAATTTTATAAAAAATTAAGAAAAAAGTCTTTAAAACGACTTCTAACTTCCTTTAAACATAAGTTTTGAGACCAAAATGAGTGGTTTAAACAATGGAACGGTCAAAAATGCAATAGAAAGGGCTTTTGAACTAAAATTAGGGTTTTATCTATTTTTCTTTCAAAAACAAAAAACAATATGGGTTATATGAATTTTAGAAAAAAAGTATATGGGTAAAATGTGTTTCTCAGATTCTAACCCCCCCCCCCTAAATCCGGGTTTAAATCCTTAATCCTTTCCATACTCCGGACCAACTTGCTCATGTATGCACCATATTCCCGTGTATAGTGGTGGCTGGTGGCCATAGGTGAGCACGGTCGGGGAAGCTAGGGGGGGGGGCGGTTACCCGGGGTAAATCGAATTTTGAATTCCAGGAGGGGGGTCCCAGGGGGGTCCGGACCCCATAGCCTTTTAGGGGGGTCGACCCGAGGGCCGGGGTGTAAAATTTTTAAATCTAGAGAGGGGTCAGGTGGGATACTGTGTCCGGAGCAAAATAGATTTAAACAATAATAACTTTAATAACTGTTCTTTTTATAGGTTAATACTACATTTTATTGAATAAAAAGCCATATTCATGTATAAAAAGGGTGTAAAAGCATGAATATGTGATGAAAATTCACGTTTTTGGCAGAAAATTTAGTATAAAAAAGGTACCTAAAATTTTCCCGAGGGGGGAGGGGGGGGGGGGTCAGATTTTAAAATCAAAAGGGGGGTCAGGGGTAAAAATATCGGAAATTTGGAGAGAGGGGCCCCCCTAGATTTTTTTCTAGGGGGAATGTCCCAAAATTTCGAGGCTAGGGGGGTGGAGGTGGACCCCACCCTGCCCCCCCCCCCTTTTCTCACCTATGCTGGTGGCCCCAATAAACCCATACTTTTTGTATGTTTTCGTTTATTTATAATTTTCATCTAATGCGAATGCTAGAATGACGTGAGACATTTCTTAAATAGGCACAATAAATTTGTACTTGAGTGATTTTGAATTTTATCGCTTTACTAATTTATATTCTTAATCTTTAGATGCCGATGACGGCTCAATGGTGGCCGTTACAACAGATGAATGTTTACAAATAGCCATTGAAGAAAATACTGACAAATTTTTGCAAATTTTTTCAACTGGTAAGTATTTATTTATAATTTATTATAGACACCTTGCACTGGAACTCGGTTTATACATGAAGTATGTAATATACATAGGCGTCACCATAACGGATAATTACCGTATCCTACTTATCTTTCGCAGTATCCAGATCAACCGATCAAAATTTCGCGCGCTTTCGATTGGTTGATCTGCATACTACAAAAGATAAGTAGGAGATACGGTAATTATCCATTATGGTGACACTTATGTATATTGCAGCATACTTCATGTATTAACAGAGTTCCATTGCAAGGTGCCTATGTTATTATTATTGCTATTTATTTATTTTTATTTATTAATATTTTTTATTTATATTTGTTTATTCCGTTCGTTTGGTGTTTTTTGAACCACGTAAAGGTCAATGTAGATTCGAAGTTTGTTCACAAAACCCTTTGGCTTTTAGAAAAATCGGATTTCTTGACGATTTTAACAGTTAAAAAACATTTCGGGGTTAAATTTTGAGGAATCTGAGTTACAATTTTTTATACAGAAAAATAATCGAAATCAAAGTCAAACAGTTAGGTAAGCAGCCTCCGGTATTTTGAGAAGCAATGCCAATCATAGGTGTTTTTTGGGGGGGGGGTGACAGAGGGGTCACCCCCCCCCCCTAGAGCCAAAATTTTGGACTCCCCTAGAAAAAATCCAGGGGCCTCCCCCCTCCCCCCTAAAGCTCAAGAGCGGTCCGGCCTGACCCCGTCCTAGCGAAGCTGACCGCCCTCAGACCAATTTAGAAGTATATTTTTTTATTTACTGTCAAAAACACGGTTTTTTAGTTAAAAACAGTGTTTAAATATACTTTTTAGGCCTAAATAGGCTGTTTTAATACATAAAATTCAATATTAGACCTAAAAACACTTAAATTATTGAGTTAAAAAAATTTCGCTAAAAAATTGGACCCCCCTGACCCCCCTAAATTTGAAATCTCGCACCCGGGGTTGACCCCCCTAAAAAGCCAGGGGGGTCCGGACCCCCCTAAAAAATTTTGGCCTTTCACCCGGGGGTGGACCCCCCCCTCTAGCGGACCCGACCAAAAACACCTATGATGCCAATGAGTTGTATACCTAAAAAACTAGGTACCACCGATCTCCCAAAAGTCCATTTATAGTATTGGTACCATAGGTGGGCAGGGGGGGGGTTATAACCATAGGTGGGCAGGGGGGGGTTGGGTTCGGGGTTATACCCCCAAAATTTCGGATTTTGCTGACACCCCTCTTAAATTTGGGGTAGTCGGGGACACCCCCCCCCAATTCGCCTCCCAAAGAAAAATTTTTAAGTGTTATAAAAGGACTAAAAAATTTTTCCGCGCTTCGCGCTGAGTGTTTATTACCTTTGAATTCCCCCGCTACGCAAGCAGTTTAAATTTCCCTGCTACGCGGGCAGTTTAAATTGGCAATTTATCTTAGTTTTTCAATTTCAAATCGATTATCCTATTCAGTAGTTAAGGCATACATGTTTAATAAAACTACTATAAAACACTATTATCCTTTTTTTAACGTTTTAAACACATGTTATAAATGTATAGTATAGCTATAAAAAACCTTAAATTTGTAATTACTATCATTTGGAATTAAAATTTCTAGTGTATTTTAGCGCCTCAAATTATAAATTTTCTCCTCTGGGGGGCATAGTTCCCTCCGAACCCCCCTGACTGAATTTTTAAGATCACAGAAAATTATGTAGAAATTAGGTATAAAAACAAAAGTAAAAGGTATGTTCACGTGATCACCAGGAGACGATTTTTAAGCCGTTTTTAGTATATATTTTAAAAAAATTTCGCCTCCGGCGGCTGGGGGGACACCCCCCAGACTCCCCGGCCGACGCTTCGCGTCGGCTGGCGCCGCTACGCGGCGCAGGCAGCAGCGCTTCTCGCCGCTTTGACAACACGTTTTCTCCCCTTCCCCAGACTGACACCCTCGAAATGAAATCCTGACTGCTCCACTGCACATTTTTATTAAAAGAATTTAAAAAATAAAATTTATAAGTTGCAATAAGATCTTATTTTAATTTTACACAGTTTTAAAGCATTTATAAGCATGTTTTACGTTATTTTACGCGTTTTAAGCTCATTTTAAGGCAGCGCGGAAATATTGGGTACACCCCCCCTCAAAATTTGGGTCTTACTGGACACACCCCTAAAATTTGACCCCCCTATACCCCCCCAAAATCCGAGAGGCTGCCCACCTATGGTTATAACCCTCAAAAATCCCGACTATAGCCGATACCCTCCCTAGTGCCATTGAGCCACCAGGACTGTGCTGACCTTCGGGCAGCATCTAACGGGCCTACGGGTTCCACTACCACCTAAACCTGGTTGCTGGATCTTTTCTTGTATAGAAATGTGTCCAGCGTGGCATGGCTAGAGTGTTTGTTGTTGTACGTCAGCCACACATGGCAGTTTTCCATCTAGCAAACCAGTGGACAAATACAGCTCCATTGTGTGTGGAGTTTGTACCACTGGCCTTGCAGGAACACCTATACTGACCATGTACGACGTTAAATAGTAAGATCAATATTAGGCGCGACTTAAAAAATCCTTTAGACAAAGACCTCGGAATGGGTGAACACTGGATGTAGTGAACACTCTAGCGGTAAAGGTTGCCAACATTGTTATTCATGTTGGACGAAGAGTCTTAACCATAGGGGTGAAACCAAGAATGCATAAGAGTAGAGAATGCCCGACTGTGTGTTAAACAGTTGTTCAAATTATAGGTAGATTATTCCACGGTGTAAGTTTTTTATCATGTAAAAAAATCCACAACGCATTGTGGAATAATCTACAATTTGTTGAATAATCTACGTGACAATTTTTCTACGTATACTGTAGATTATTCTACATGAGAACCGCAATTCTTGCAAACAAAAAAACTGCACACGTATAACTCTGTGATGATGTTTTTTTTCACGTGACGTTGTCAAATATTCACCACTTTCGTTGAATCCAACGTATAAATTATTTTACATGTTAAAACATCAAATATCTTGAATAATTTGAATTATTCCACAGTATTATGTAAAAAAATTTGTTGTACGCATTTTGCGTTTACAATTTTTCATTTTGCAAACTTCGAACTGCAAAAATCCGTGAACGTAAAATACTCAGCAGAGGTTTTTTTCCACGTAATGTTGTCAAATATTGTAGGTTTTTTGTTGCATCGGACGTATAAATGATTTTATATGTTAAAAAATCGAATATTTTTACTAATTTGAATTTTTCGACAGTGTAGTATGTTGAAAAACTTCATCTAGGAGTTTTGCGTTCGCAAATTTTTATTTCTACTTGATAAAAAATCAACACTGGGGAATAATCTACCTACAATTTCAACAAATGTTTAACACACAGTCGGACATTCCCTACTCTTATGCATTCCTGGTGAAACATTTTCGACCCTCCTGGCTTGTCTTAGCGCCTGCCCTTTGCATAATCTGCATAGGAAAGATAAGTTTCAGGTTATCAACAACAACAACACCCTCCCTAAAATTTGGAGGTACCCCGGACACCCCCCCTCCAAAAATTTGGGGGGTCCCAGTACTAAAAACGCTAAAAATGGAGTATTTGAGGTATACCCCAAAAAAATTTTGGGGATACCTCCTCCCCAAATTTCGGGGGTTGGGTATACCCAGGGATGTACTTAGAGTTTCATTTTGGGGGGATTGTAGTACAAAAAAAAATTTCGGGGGGAGGGCGGAGCCCCCCCTCCTGAAGTTTGGGGGGGGGCGGCGGCGGAGCCCCCCTTAATTTTTGAAAACGTTAAAAAAGCAGGGATAAACGCAGATAAAGCTGTATAATACACTCTTTTTGGACTAATAGCCTATTATCTAATTTTTTAGCGGTAAAAACATGTTTTCTTAGTTGAAATAGCACACATTGGCAGAGCCTGGATTTCACAAAAAAGGAATTTAGATACCTTTCAGACCTCTTGTCTACACCAACACTGTAAACCAAAGCACATGAGCTGCATCTCGACTCCATGTTTTTTAGGGTACCTACAGGTACATAAATCAACAAATATGATTGTTTGCTTTGCTTTTTGTGTAGTACTTATTACTTATAAAAAATATTGTACTAACTTTGAAATAACATTAGCATTAGGCAAGATAAATAGCGAGATATATGTATGTATACTACAGATTGAAAGTGACCGCTGAGCGAAGCGCAGCGGAAAAAATTTTTGGTTTTTGGGGGTCAATTGGGGTACTGAAATTATTTTATAGTTTGGCACCGAGCGATTAGCGAGGCGCTAGAAAATTTTGAATTTTTAGCCTCTGAAAACCCCCAAATTTTACTATCTGGTGACCATTTCGGGAGGGGAGTGGCCGCCCCCCTCCCGCCCCCCTGGTTAGGTCCCTGGGTATACCCCCCAAAATCCGAGAGGCTATCCACCTATGATTGGTACCATACATGGGCAAGTTGGCCCGGAGGTGGGGGGGGGGGTTAAACCGTTAAACCCCAAATTAGGGTGGGGGGTTATAATCCGAGAAACGCATTTTACCCATATCGTTTTTTTTTTGGGGTGCATGTTACCCATATCGTTTTTGATTTTAAAGGAAAAATAGACAAAAAAACACGCTTATTTGAGGTCAAAAAGCCCTTTTGATTGCATTTTTGAGCTTTTTATTGCTTAAAACATTTATTTTGACCTTAAATTAAGTTTTGAGAACACAAAACTTAAGTTTGGAGGCAGTTAGAAGTCATTTTAATACATTTTTTGTTCATGTTTCCAAAAATGACGCGTTAAACTTTTCTCCCCCCCCCCTTCTGACTGGGGGGGGGGTTAAACCCCCCAATTTCAAAAATTATGTTAAGCCACCCTTTTAAGAATTTTGGTGTTAATTTTTGCGTTTTAGCCCATGTATTTAATTTAATATACTATGCTCATAATTCGTTGGAATACCAAAATACATATAAACCCGTTTCTGGCTTTATTCATAATCAATGTACTAGACCTGAGCACTGCCCCCCCGGGGGTTTTATTGGAGGGAGGACGATTGCACAAAAGGGGGCACGGGGAGCAATTTTTTTGAAACGGGGCGGGGGACTAGCAAGGGAAAAAGAAAAATAAAGAGAAAAAAAGAAGGAAAAAAGGGACAAAAAAAAAGCAAAAATAAGGTAAAAATAGGTCTAAAATGGCTTAAAATGCATTCAAATAGACTTAATACTGCAAAAATTTCTCGATGATGGCGTCATAATTGGTCAAAAATGGCACCATACTTTTTTGTACTTTTTCATTTTTGGGGCGGGGGGCAATAAGACGGGGAGGGGCAAATCCTCCAATAAAGCGGGGGGACATTTCCAGACCGTGCACAGGTATGATGTACTCATACATGAGCATAGGGGAAAAGAGTAGGGTGGGCTCCTTCCACTCCACCCCTAGCCTCGAAATTTCGGAACCCCCCTCCTAAAAATATCTAGGGCCCCTTCCCTTCCCCCTAATTTTTTTTTATTTTGACACCCTGCTCCCTCTGGAATTCCCAATCCACCCCCCCCCCCCGCCTCCGAGACAACAAAGATAATACTATATTTGGTCATTTGTAGCATATTTAACAAACAAACAGGTCAAACTCAGTGGCGTGCCCAGGATTTCATTTGGGGGGGGGCAGTCTGGGGGAATACAAACTACCTCGGAGGGGGGTGTGGGGGGCGGCAGCCCCCCAGAAATGGGGGTGTGGGGGGCGAGAGCCCCCCCAGCGGGGTCCGGGGGGCAGAATATCCCCCGGGGGGGAGAAAATTTTGCGCTAAAGAACACTATAAATTTTAATTCCAGATGATAATTAAAACAAAATTTAAGGTTTTTTTTATTCCTATCCATTTAAAATATGTGTTTAAAACGTTAATAAAAGGTCAATAGTTTTATTTAACATGTATGCCTTAAATATTGAGCGGAAAAATCGATTTGAAATTGAAAAACTGAGATAAATTGTCAATTTAAACTACCCGCGAAGCGGGGAAAATTTGGTTTTTTGACTATTAATATGCTTTTGGAAGGCATCAGGAAAGTTTCTGTATTAATATTTAAGAAAAAAAATTCTCTCCCAAAATTCAAAAAACGTAAGGGTCCCCTCTTACGAAAAAATTCGGCTTCGCCGGATTTCGGGGATGGGGGTGACCGCCCCCCCCCCCTGGGCACGCCACTGGTCAAACTTATTGTCACAAATACGTTTTTGTTGTGAAAAACAGTACTTTTGTACCCTTTTTATATATAAAAAGCCTATTTTAGTGTATAAAAGTCTATATTCGTGCTAAAAAACTTAAATCAATGATTTAAAATAACTTTATTTGAAATCCGAACCCCTCCTGACCCCCCTCTAAATTTCAAACCATGGTCTACCCCATGTCGACCTTCCTAAAAAGCTAGGGCGATACAAACCCCTCCCACCTCTTAACCCCTTCCTAGCTTTCAAAAGGCCATTTACCCGGTGTAACCGCTCCCCTCCCTAGCTTGCCGGCCCATGCTCATGTATGAATGTACTATACTTTGTTATATTAATTATTGGATTATTGCAGTGAAATCTGCCAATGATCTCAGCCTGAGTCTCCTGGAAGCCACGCCCAGCATGCCGCGAACCTCCCCATCACCGCTCACAGACGCCGTAGCCCCTCCCACATCATTAGCAGATCCATATCACGTGACTCGTTCCCCGCTGCATCAGCCAATGAGCGCTTCCGCGTCCTCCCCCTACCACCAACAGCAATGTCACTTCTTCCCGCCGAAACTGGAGACGGAGTCCGGTTCTGCTGACGGACGACCAGGAAAACCAATAGGAAAGCAAGAGACTGCTGAAGATAGCCAATCACAGGAACCGAAATCTTTGTCTGCGATTCTTCCCACAGGATTTGAGCGCCGAGGTATGTTGCGCCGCTTTCTTAGACTAACAATTATTGACTGGTGTGACAATATACTAATTAGTAAGTTTGTATGATTGATTGGGGTGGCGCAAGAAGGTTTTGTATATAAACAACCGCCTTTTAAGTGTACTTTTTGTTTGATTAAACATAAAAAAGCTAATCATATTATTGTTCGTAGTGTAACGTCCAGAAATATGAGGCCGAATAAATTGAGTTTTTGAAAGAAAGATTGCAAAACAATTTGCTGTTTTTAGTTTTTTTGGCTGAAAAATGAGCGATACAGGACTTGAACCTGTAATCTCCAGCCTCAGTACCTCATTGACTGACGTGCTGCGTTACACCATCGCTCGACAGTGTTACATTACAACTCGTATTTATAAGACGTCATATTTCTGAAACATTAACACAGCGGGAGTTGTGACACCTTCCCACCAAGATTGAAGCGCGCAGCCTTCCAATCTGACAACCATATAAGGTCCGAGCCACACGTCCACCACTAGTCCACGCCCTGCTCCTTAGAGCTAACCCTAGTTCCAACCTTCCGCTCACGGCAAGGCGGGCAAGAGCACATATGTGGTGTACCAATGGACGTGTATCGCTCACCACATATGTGCCCTTGCCCACCTTGCCGTGAGCGGAAGGTTGGAACCAGGGACGTAGCCAGAGTTTCATTTTGGGGGGGGCGGATTTTAGTACAAAAAAATTTTCGGGGGGCGGGTCCCGCCCCCCCCCCCAAATTGTGGGGGGGGGGGCGGAGCCCCCCCTTAATTTTTGAAAACGTTAAAAAAGCAGGGATAAACGTAGATAAAGCTGTATAATACACTGTTTTTGGCCTAATAACCTATTATCTAATGTTTTTAGCGGTAAAAACATGTTTTCTTAGTTAAAAATTACATAAGCACACATTCACAGAGCCTGGATTTTACAAAAAAGGAATTTAGAGACGTTAGTTTCAGACCCCTTGGCTAAACCCAAATTGTAAACCAAAGCACATGAGCAGCATCTCGGCTCCATGTTTTCTAGGGTACCTACCTATATGAAAAAAATCCGAGCCAATGCTATAGGCGGCAGGAAAATTTAGGAGGGGGGAGGTACATAAATCGACCAATATGATTGTTTGTTTTGCTTTCTGTGTAGTACTTATTACTTATAAAAATTATTGTACTAACTTTAAAATAACATTAGCATCAGGCAACATAAATAACGAGATATATATGTATGTATACTATAGAAAGTGACCGCTGGGCGAAGCGAAGCGGAACAAATTTTTGGTTTTTGGGGGTCCATTGGGGTACTAAAATTATTTTAAAGTTTGGCGCCGAGCGATTAGCGAGGCGCTAGAAAATTTTGAATTTTTAGCATCTGAAAACCCCCAAATTTTACTATCTGGCGACCATTTCGGGGGGGGGGGGGCGGCCGCCCCCGCCCAACCACTATCCTTATTTTTCCTCCTGTCCGACCGTTTCGGGGGGAGGGGGGGGGCGGCCGCCTCCCCCCCCCCTCCCCAGGCTACGTCCCTGGTTGGAACTAGGGTTAGCTCTAAGGAGCAGGGCGTGGGTGGACTAGTGGTGGACGTGTGGCTCGGACCTTATATGGTTGTCAGATTGGAAGGCTGCGCGCTTCAATCTTGGTGGGAAGGTGTCACAACTCCCGCTGTGTTAATGTTTCAGAAATATGACATCTTATAAATACGAGTTGTAATGTAACACTGTCGAGCGATGGTGTAACGCAGCACGTCAGTCAATGAGGTACTGAGGCTGGAGATTACAGGTTCAAGTCCTGTATCGCTCATTTTTCAGCCAAAAAAGCTAAAAACAGCAAATTGTTTCGCAATCTTTCTTTCAAAAACTCAATTTCAAGTCCTGTATTGCTCACCAAATGTAACGTCCAGAAATATGAGGCCGAATAAATTGAGTTTTTGAAAGAAAGATTGCGAAACAATTTGCTGTTTTTAGCTTTTTTGGCTGAAAAATGAGCGATACAGGACTTGAACCTGTAATCTCCAGCCTCAGTACCTCATTGACTGACGTGCTACGTTACACCATCGCTCGACAGTGTTACATTACAACTCGTATTTATAAGATGTCATATTTCTGAAACATTAACACAGCGGGAGTTGTGACAGTAGTGTCAGTAAAAACAAAATTAGGATAAGAACCCGTTTTGGTCAAGTTGCTACGTTGCGTAGGTTAAAAGAAGGTGGTGAAAACCAAAGGGTACAACCGGTTAGAGAAGCCAAGTGTTAATACCTACTGGATGTTACCTCTTTTCTTTTTTGTATTTAAAAATCGGACCCTCCCCGCTTTCTTGACCTCCTTCTACATTTCAAACTGGTTTACCAAAGTTTTACTTCTTTAAAAACCCAGAAGGGGAGCTAAAGATTCACCCTGGATATTCCTCTAGTTTTCAAACGGTCATTTCCTCGGGGATAGCCACCTCCCTAATTTCGCCAGTCATTCATGCTAGTTTCTGGTTAAATATAGTAAATTTAGTTATGCAATTGATCAAGATTAGCTGGGTATAATTTGCATGTTATATAAAATTTCAGTAGGTACGCATCATTTTTGTAAAGATATTGTTACCAATTTTCAGATGACTTCTGCCATATTAGTGGAAGAAACTCGCCTATGAAAATGCATGCTTCTATCCTTATGCCAACCACCAGTCAGGCTCAGGGCCAACAACAAGATATTCCAATTTATTCCGGCTTTATGGGTAATCTACCTGTGTCGCTTCAAGCCGCGGAAGATATGGTAAGACTTATAAAAATGAAGTTTGTAAATTAAATTTATAATAATATAATTATGTTTTTGTTAAATTAAATAACTAGTTGCCACTCAATAAAAAATAATTTTCTACAACATTTTTGCTGTAATATTTCAATATTTTAGGAGGACGTAGAATTTTTGGAACAGCCATCCGTGGGCGCCAGGGGAACCAATTTGCCGCCTTTAACTTCGCATTCCGAAGCCATGCCGGCGATTCGAGGCACTGGTACCCGAGTTTACTGTATTTTCTTTAATTAATAATGATTTATTTAACTATAATAGTGAAATAATGTTAAACAAATTAAATAACAAAAACAAAAATGAAGGTGACCAAAATGAAATTATATTTGCAAGATAGAGAAAGATTTAGTGTGGTATCTTTTATTCATTTTTGAATAACAAGGAGTACAAGTAAATATTTTTTTCATATTTTGAACAAGACTTTTTTATATTTTTGGATTTTTTAGATTCTCCTGGGTTTTTGGGGAACGAGCCGTCCGTTTTACCGGTGACTCCGCCGAATGTTTTTGAAGGGTTCAAAGCCGAGCTTTCCCCCGAGGGGCGGATCCGACCCCCGTCCGAAACGGAGAACGAGCACTCACGACTCTCGGCTACCGCCAATATTCCAACAGTCAATCAAGACGTCGGAATGGGTGAGATTATACTCTTTTCCGAGTTTGCCTACATACAAAAGAACGAAGTCAAAGCGAATTTTAACAGAAAAAATGCAAACCTAAGTGATATTTTTTTTGTTTTTTGACTAAAAAAATGGAGTGATATACAACAGTTTGATCTTTTAATCTCCAGCCTCAATATGACGTGCTATGGAGCATGGAGGGAGTGTTAAAATAATAATCATTTAGACATTCCTAGCGCTGGGGAACTGACCTTGCAGACAATCACGCGGAGTCTTGGCCTGGATTGCGCCGTCGCCGTTTCCTCTATCCATTCTGAAATAAGAAAAAACGAATCTCCAGGGAACAGTTTTTGCGAAATGGACTCCAGCATTCAGGTATTTCTCTGAAGAAAAGGGATTTAGTGTTGGATAGAATGTGGGTGTTGTTGTGTTGATAGCAATTTGAATGTTTATATATTTGCATGGCATGGTGATAATAATCTAGGTAGCACAAACAAATCTATAAACAACGCCTTTTGGATTTTTCAATGCAAAGGTCGACCTTTTGTTCTTAAGTTTTTTAGGTATATAAAATTGTATTTTTGAGGAATTTTTTGTATAAAAAAAGACTGAAACAATCATTCTGGGCTTAAAGTAAAGAAATAACAAGAACTTTTTCTAATTTGTGCAAAAGTTTACTCCGACAAAAATGCTGCTAATTTTTATACAATAATCATGCATTATAAATTCCAATTGTTTTTTTATTTTAACTGATTAATTTTTTCAGGACGATTCAAAAGGTCAAATATCATTTCGGATGAGAAAACGGAAAGTATCTTCTGCATTATCCACCAGTCACTGCCTAATATGTGGGGAAAAAGGTCCGTATAAACTCCGTAAAACCCAAAAAAATCATACCTTAAATAATAATAATTGTTTTCACATGCACAAATTTAACAGGGTTCTTGTAGCCGAGGGAACATTAAATTGGAGCTTGATTATTTTTTAAATAATAGCTTACACCAACCCAAATTTGGAAATACCATCATAGGTCACCGAAGGGGGGGTGGTAGGGGGGGGTCCCCCCCCCCCCCCTACGGCCTCTGAGACCTATCCCCCCCTAAGGCCCATTTTTGACCCCTCTCCCCCCTCGACCCCTTGAACCCCTGACCCCCCCCCCCCTAAGGCCCATTTTTGACCACCCCCCCACCAGACAATCCCAAAAAGGGGTTCAAAAATGGTCAATTTGCATCAAAAAATTGTCAATTTTGGTCGAAAAAATGATAAACACAAGCACCCACCGGGTGCTTTTTTTTAAAAAAAAACACCCCGGGGTGTAACCCCCCCCCCCCTGGTGGTCAAAACCCTCCACACCCCGGGGTGTGGACCCCCCCCCTGAGCCGTCGAAGGTCGGTGACCTATGAATACCATACCGCATACTGTCCTCATCCTAAAATTTAGGAGTCCTTCCATACATGAGCATGGTACGGCAAGCTAGGGGGGTGGTTTGGTTACTCTGGGTGAATAGGCCTTATAGAGCTAGGAGCTAGGGGGGTCCAGGACTCGAGGAGGAGAATCCGTACTACCCCCCTAGGATTTCAGGGGGAGGGGGTCGACCCGGGGTAAACCAGTTTGAAATCTAGAGGTGGTCAGGGGGTCTGGTTTTCAAACAAAGTTATTTTAAATCATTTAAGTTTTTTAGCACTAATATAGAATTTTATACATCAAAATGGTTATTTATGTATAAAAAAGGTACAAAAGTACTGTTTTTTTTCTTCAAAAACGTTTTTGTGACAATAAATTTTGACCTAGATTTATATCCAAAATTTGGCCTGGAAGGGGGGAGGGGAAGGGGTCGATTGAGAATTCCATAGTGAGGTAGGATGTCAAAATAAAAAAATTTTGGGAGGAGGGGGGCTAGATTTGTTCTACGAGGGGGTCCAAAATTTTGAGACTAGTGGAGGGGGTGGACCACAACCTAACCCTTCCCATTTATCATGTATGGGTCCTTCCTTTTCCGTAGTACTAAAAATGGTAGAAATGGGATTATTTGGGGGAGCCCCCCAAAAAAGCTAGGAGACTTCCCATCTATTAGAGCCCAAATTTTAAGTTGAGAGATTGTTTAGAGGTTATGATGAGATGACCCTCTTTGCCTTGCCCTGCTGTATATTAAATCGACAATTGGCAAAATTTAGTTAAGTGTTAGAGCGTCACCGCCCTCCGCTTTTTTACTTTTCACAAGTTTATGCAGTTTTTGCGTTGGAGTTTACCGGCTTTAACCTGTTCAGTTGCTGTAATCAAGCGCGGTTATCACGTGTACACTATTCACATGCTAGTCAAACTGGCGGAGTGCAAGGTGTGCGAGTTGTACAATGTGTACAACGTGGACCATATAAAGCGCCACTGTGTCAAGCGACACAACCAGCCTGACGCCTTCGTGGACAACCGAGAAAAGTACAAAGTGGAGTATCAGGTAGATCATTTATCGAGATTGTTAACGAATACGGCTAAACAGATGGGAAGAGGTATCTTTGTGCAGTGGCGTGCGTGCCCAAGGAGGTGGGCGGGGAAGGGGCAACCAATCCATCTCCCCCTCCCCCCGTCCTCACTAAAATCCGGTGAAACCGGATTTTTCGTAAAGGGGGATCCTTAAGTTTTTTAAATTGCGGGAGAAAAAAAATTTTTTTTTTAATATTAATACAGAAACTTTCCTGATGCGTTCCAAAGCGTAATAATAGGCAAAAAAACAATTTTCCCCGCTTTGCGGGTAGTTTAATTTTATCTTAGTTTTTTAATTTCAAATCGATTATGCCGTTCACTAGTTTAGGCAGACCTGTGTATTCCCCCCGGGGGATTTTATTGGGGGGGCAATTCGAAAACAAGGGGGCACGAGGGGTAACTTTTTTGAAACGGGGGGGCAAGCAGGGAAGAAAAAAAAAGAGAAAAAAAGAAGGAAAAAGGGACAAAAAAGCGAAAATAAGGTA
This sequence comes from Microlaimidae sp. YZB2_3, assembly GCA_030248175.1. NCBI lineage: Eukaryota > Metazoa > Nematoda > Chromadorea > Desmodorida > Microlaimidae > Microlaimidae sp. YZB2_3. The sequence continues at coordinate 17,508 of JASAMX010029845.1, read as the reverse complement.
AAATAGGTCTAAAATGGCTTAAAATGCATTGAAATAGATGTTAAATAAAACTACCATAGTTAGTCAGCATAGCCAGTTTTCCCTCAGGTGATCTCCTCCAGAAATGCTGCTGCCTTTGCCTTCATTTCATAAAACTACAATAAATACTATTAACCATTTGCCTTTGCCGATGCGACATTGCGTAAAACTACCATAAATACTATTAACCTTTTATTAACGTTTTAAACACAGGTTTTAAATGTAAAAAAATAAAAAACCTTCAATTTTGTAATAAATATCAACTAAAATTAAAATTTATATTGTGTTTTAACGCCTTAAATTAAAAATCCCCCGGGGGACATTTTCTACCCTGGGATTCCCCTCCCCTCTGGCCTTTGACCCTTCTGAAAAAGAGCTCTGCCCTTTGACCCCGCTGAAATGTTCTCGATCCCCAGATCCCCTAGTTAGAGGCTACCGTCCCTCCAGACTTCCTTCAGGGTTAGTATTCCCCCCAGACCGCCTTCTCCTCCCCGAAATGAAATACTGTGTGATACCAAATGTGTGATTGTCTTGTGTGATAAAAAGACTATCAGAATGTAATAAATGATTAGAATAGCTAAGAACATATTAAAGATCACTGCAACATAATCTCAGGGTCCACTTACCTCCTATTTTTTTGAATTTGAATTCTAAGCATTTGAGAATTATGAACCTCGTTGCTCTTTTTCTATTCTAGTTTATGATTTTAAGCACAATCCTTTTGCAATAAAAAAAGTGTTTTATGTGTATAACATAGAGTTGCGTGTGTTGTGTGGTGTGTGGTAATTGGTGTAAAGATTGTCTAGATAATTATTTTCTTTATTTAATATCATAATATTATATCATTCTAAAACAAAAATAATATTTTTTTAATATTAATACAGAAACTTTCCTGATGCGTCCCAAAAGCGTATTAATAGGCAAAAAACCAATGATCAAGCCAAGCCAACCAAGCCATGATCATTATTTCATTTTTATTATTATATTTTATTCTAAAATATTAGTTATTTTACAAACAAAATATTAGTATTATTTTATTTATTTTTTTAATTTTAAGGACTGGTACCGAAAATGTTTTGGGGACCACACACGAGTTGTCCCAAACACCCAGCGCCAATCAATCAACTACAAAGGCCCGGCCAAGGTTAAGCGTCATCAGTCACCCAGCAATCTTTGTCGTGGTGAAACTTTGTTAAAGAATCTCTGTTGTTTAAAGGAATAAAAAATACAACTTACCAATTTGTCAATTGTTTTTATAAAGGAACGCTTTTAATCTTACGAAAGTCTCTATATTTATGATCAATTTATCAAAATTATCAAATCAAAAACAATCAAAATTAATTAAATAAAAAAAGATCTGAAATTAAAAAAAAAGATGTTTGTTTAACTTGGGAGTGTTCCAAAAATATTTTTGGGTATACACCTAATAACCCATCCCATTTTTAGCGTTTTTAGTACTAGAAACCCTCAAATTTTAAAAGGGGTGTGTGGGTAAATGTTGGGGGGGGTGTCGGCAGTTTTGAGTTTTTTTGAAGGAACATAATAATGTTCCTTCAAAAAAACTTATATTAACTAATATCTTCCTTTAAAGGATGGCAAGTTGTTGGGGGGTTATATTATAACCCCCAACAACTTCCCCATCCACTCAAATTTAAGAGAGGGGTGTGTTCCGTGGTATCCCCATCCCCACCTAAATTATAGGGCGGGGGAATGTGGCAGTTTCAGAATTTTTTTGGGCAATATAATACACCCCAATTCTCCCGCCCCTGACTTGCCCAGTTATGTTTACTCTTGACAATGCAGTGAGCGAAATAGATGAACGCGGATGAGCTTAACATTGGCTTCTCAGCACGCGAGAAAGTGCCAAGAGTGCGGACAGATTGTGAGGGACTCAACAATGATGATCCATGTCAACAAGGATCACTTGCGAAAACCCAGCTACCAATGCGCAAAGTGCGATAAGTACAGCACATATAACCGGTTTGTTTTTTTTTCTTGATTAACATAATATTCAAATCATGGTTGACTTAGTATCAAAAGATAATTGGGAGTACAGAGCTGTGCACTGCCCCCCCCCCCCGGGGGTTAAAACGGGGGGGGGCAACTTTTTTGAAACGGGGGGGCAATAAAACGGGGGGGGGCAAACAGGGGGAAAGAAAAAAAAAAGAGAAAAAAGAAGGGAAAAGGGAAAAAAGGGACAAAAAAAGCGAAAATAAGGTAAAAATAGGTCTAAAATGGCTTAAAATACATTGAAATAGGCTAAAAACTGCAAAAAATTCGCGATGATGGCGTCATCATAGGTCAAATATGGCGTCATAATTTTAGGGTACTTTTTCATTTTTTGGTGGGGGGGCAATAAAACGGGGGGGCAAATCCTCCAATAAAACGGGGGGGGCATTTCCAGACTGTGCACAGGTCTGGGAGTAAACCCGTAATAAATGATAATTTAAAATCGGGATTACGGTCTTGGGCTAGAAGGTTTAGCTGGGGTAGGTAAGTAGCATTTTGAATTTAAAGAGGGAAGTCCTAGCCTCCTTCTAGCTTTTTAGGGGGGGGCATCTATCCAGCGTGCAAAATTTTGAAATCTATAGGGAGGTAGGAAGGGTCAGGGTGGGACCGGTTTCCAAAGCAAAATAGGTTTAAACAATAATAACTATTATAATAATTGTTCTTTTTTATAGGATAATACTACATTTTTATTAAATGTTGTTGTTGTTGAATAACCTGAAACTTATCTTCCCTATGCAGATTATGCAAAGGGCAGGCGCTAAGACAAGCCAGGAGGGGCGAAAATGTTTCACCCCTATGGTTAAGACTCTTCGTCCAACATTAATAACGATGTTGGCAACCTTTACCGCTAGAGTGTTCACTACATGCAGTGTTCACCCATTCCGAGGTCTTTGTCTAAAGGATTTTTTAAGTCGCGCCTTATATTGATCTTACTATTTAACGTCGTACATGGGCAGTATAGGTGTTCCTGCAAGGCCAGTGGTACAAACTCCACACACAATAGAGCTGTATTTTTCCACTGGTTTGCTAGATGGAAAACTGCCATGTGTGGCCGACGTACAACAACAAACACTCTAGCCATGCCACGCTGGACACATTTCTATAAAAGAAAAGATCCAGCAACCAGGTTTAGGTGGTAGTGGAACCCGTAGGCCCGTTAGGTGCTGCCCGAAGGTCAGCACAGTCCTGGTGGCTCAATGGCACTTTTATTAAATAAAAAAAAATCATTTTATTAAATAAAAAGCGATATTCTGGTATAACAAGAAAAAAGCGACATTCATGTAAAAACATAAATTTGTGTTTAAAATTTCTCGGTTTTCTTACTTTTAACACAATTCACTGATTGTCATGCTAATATCATTTCAAATTGAACACTTTTATCAAATTCTGGAGGGATTGAATACATTTTTATATAAATTAATGGGAATCTGATAATTACGTAATAATTTTCAAATACAAAGTCGCAAAAGATGTATTTCAATTTTAAAAGCGGTTCTGGTTTCCATACTCCACCCTGTTCGTGTTCATTTTTCTCACCTATTAATATCAAAAATATATAATATACCGAAAAATGTGCAACTCCTATATAAAAAAAGTACAGAAAAGGTGGCCTTTATAATGAGCCTCTCCATTTAAATGACACTCTCCACTATAATGGCATAGTAGCCATTTTAATTCGGCGAGTTAAAATGGAGAGGAAGCTATTATAATAGCCATTTATTGACTTAATTTCACTTCATATATACTCACAAGTCTAATACTGTCCGGGCCGCACGAGTTTCCCCGTGTTGGTTTAATACTGTCCAACATGCAGAAACTTGTGCGGCCCGGACAGTATTAGACTTGTGAGTATATATAAAGTGAAATTAAGTCAATAAATGGCTATTATAATAGCTTCCTCTCCATTTTAACTCGCCGAATTAAAATGGCTACTATGCCATTATAGTGGAGAGTGTCATTTAAATGGAGAGGCTCATTATAAAGGCCACCTTTTCTGTACTTTTTTTATATAGGAGTTGCACATTTTTCGGTATATTATATATTTTTGTTAATATTATTATGTATATAATAGTAAAATACGATTATCAGGGAATTATTACTTTAGGGATCATATAGAAAAGCACGCCAAAGCCCATCACGGGACTGGAAAGGAAGACGCGCTGGACGTGCGGGATATCCACGCCGCGGAGCGCGCTGATTGGTTCCATCGCTGTTTCGACGGGAGTCGACGCCCCGCCCCCGGCCCCGGTCGCCCCGCCTCCCGGGTCGGCCGCCGCCCGGGAAATCCGGAAAATCAGCACGAGTGCTTTCTCTGCGGGGCCAGAGTGGCCAATCGGGAGAATCACGTGTACAAGGTGGGGGCGTGGCGGACGTCGCTGATTGGTCGCCGGTTTTTTTTTTCATTGGGAAATTTTGGGCGATCGGTGGGGAGATTTACGCGGACATCGACGCTTTTTGAATTGAGATGTGATGGGTTATTTATCGGACTAAAATTAGACTGTACCAAAATTTCGTTTAGACACAAGACTAACCTTTGGTGATAAAAGTAAATCATTTTATGGTAATGAATCAAAAGATAAAAAATAAAAGTTATTTTAATAATTATGGCTCTTTATCATAGGTGGGCAGCCTCCCGGATTTTTTTTGGGGTGTATACCCGACCCCCGAAATTGGGGGGGGGGGGCGGGTGTCCCAAAAATTTTTTTTTGGGGTGGGGATGACCAGGGTACCCCCAAATTTTAGGGGTGTCGGCTATAATCGGGATTTTTGAGTGGGATAACCCCCAACCCAACCCCCCGCCCCTGCCCACCTATGCTCTTTATTCAGGAAGTTTTGCCCAATCATTTTGCTTTATAATTGTTCCTTATTTTCTTAGCAACAATCCTTAGTTCAGGCATACACCGACATCGACAGGTTGGTGCGGAGAGGAGTGGAGAGGGTTATGCCGGATTTCGGTTGTGAAAACGCGCTTTCGATTTTGAAAAAATAGGTGAAACAATGCTAATTTAATTTTAGGTCAAAAAGCCCTTTTTGCATTTTTAAACTTTTTCTTGCTAAAACGCTCAGTTTGACCTCAAAACATCAGTTTGGAGGTTGTTGGAAAACATTTAAAGACATTTTTTTCTTCATTTTTTGAAAACTGGTGGGCTCACTTTTTCTCCGCCCCCTCCCACTTCTGACTCTGCCTCTTTTTCGAATTTCGTGAGTTAACTCTCAACTCCCCCTCCCCGTCTAAATCAACAGTCTGCTACGCTCCTTGACGACAGATTCATCTGAAAAAAAAGTTGGCAATGTGTTCAGTGTGCGGCTTTAGCTCCACTCACAACGTTTTTGCAGTTCACAAACACGTGAAGGTAAACGTATGAACTTCCCAACAACTTTGGAAAAATTAATGGAATAAACCGTGCTTCTTTGGTTTTGCATCGGGCGTGAAACCACACTTTTTAATTAATTTGCCAAAGCAAGCGCGAGTATTGTTAGAACTTTTTAGATGCCTAATTATTAATGTCGCCTCAAAACTATCAGCTTTACTTTTGAGCCTTAGACATTCCTGAAACCTGCCCAATTTTTAAGTTTTTAAGATGACTGCGATGTATTATTTTTTCAAATGTTTGTAAATCATGTCTTTCATCATTTTTGAAACGTTTACTTAATATTAAAAATTTGGCTAACAATAACACTACACGTGTTGCAAAGATTTAAGAAACTTGAGATAACTCGAATATGTATTGATGGACACAAATTTGGAGTTCTGCTTGGAGCATTCTATCAGGGTTACGTAGGAACATCATTCTGATTAACACCGGCAAGCGGCAATAACCCTTAAAAAAATTTAAATGCAGAAAAGAATGCTGGGAAAATCATACGTAATTGTGTGTACAGAACACACATACAAATGGAGGTCCTAGCGGAGATTACGTACGAAATTTTACCAAAAACCATCGTGAAGAATACGGTCAACTGATCTGGCAGTGCTTCAAAATGAAGGCGAGATACTACTATGCGCTAATAAAATGAAGACTAAAGGTCAGTTCATACTTATGACAAAACGTCTTTTGGACAAAGTTTAAAGGACTTGTCCTTTGGACTTTTTCCAAAGGACAAAATCCTAAGGGAAAAGTCCAAAGGGAAAAGTCTAAAGGGAAAAGCCAAAGAACAAAATCCAAAGGACAACGTATTCATACTTTTGTCCTTTGGACTTTTCCATTTGGATTTTGTCCTTTGGACTTTGTCCAAAGGACAAATTCTAAGTAGCGTTCATACTTCGTCCAAATGCAAAAGTCCAAAGGACGTTTTGGCTTGTCCAAAGGACGTTTTGGCTGTTATAAAATTGTCCTTTGGACTTTGTCCAAAGGACGTTTTGTCATAAGTATGAACCAGCCCTAAGAGTTTAGGATCACTAGAATACAAGTATCCATAAGCGAGTGGGCGTTTAGGGACATTTTTGAAGATGTGACCCAGGTGAGGTCAGGCATAAGATTATTCCCTTTATGGATAAAAGTTATACCCCCAAAATTTGGCAAAATCCAACGCTTTCTTTCAACGACTAGACCGTCTTCCACGTTCTTCGTTTTTCTAACCCCCTCCCCTCTTCTTAAATTTTGCAAATCCTACCAAGCGCTACAAACCCTCAAAAGTCTTGTTACTGAAATTTATTCTCAAGTTAAAATTAGCCAAACACTGCCAGCCAGCTCTATATTTTATTTGCATTATCGTGGGAGGTGACTTGCTTTAGCAGTTATTACTTTTTAAGGTCCTTCTGCTTGATTTTTGTAACGTATCTAAAGAAAAATACCCCAACACAACAATCCAAATAAACCCAGTGTGTAATTTAAACAACTAAAAAAAATGAGTCAAGTTAAGTTATTCTAGCTAGGTCACCGGAATCATCTGTTGTGCGCATGCTCATTAAGAACAGAATTTTAGCTTATTTTGTAGTAAAACAAAATTTATGAATAATAAAAGAGGCAAGTAAACGGCACGTACAGATAAAAATAAACGGCCCAGACCTGTGCACTGCTCCCTCCCCACGGGTTTTATTGGGGCGGGGACAATTCTAAAACGGGAGAGGGCATAGATGTTTTTGGTGGGGTCCGCTAGGGGGGTCCACCCCCGGGTGGAAGGCCAAAATTTTTTAGGGGGAGGGTGTTCAGGAGGATCCGGACCCCCCTGGCTTTTTAGGGGGGTCGACCCCGGGTGCGAGATTTCAAATTTAGGGGGGCTCAGGGGGGTCCAATTTTTTGGAGGGAGGGGGGTCAGTCTCAGGAGGGGGGTCAGCCTCGCTAGAGGGAAGGGTCAAGCCGGACCGCTCTCGAGCTTTGGGGGGAGGGGCCCCCCTGGTTTTTTTCCAGGGGGGGTTCAAAATTTTGGCTCTAGAGGGGTGGACCCCTCTGTCCCCCCCAAACATCTATGGGGGAGGGCACGGGGGGCAACTTTTTGAAAAGGGGGGAAGGAGCAAGCAGGGGAGAAAAAAGAAGGGAAAAGAGAAAAAGGGACAAAAAAGCGAAAATAAGGTAAAAATAAGTCTAAAATGGCTTAAAATGCATTAAAATAGGCTAAAAACTGCAAAAAAATTCGCGATGGTGTCATTATAGGTCAAAAATGGCGCCATAATTTTAGAGCACTTTTCATTTTTTGACGGGGTTGCAATAAAACAGGGAGCATTTCCAGACCGTGCACAGGTCTGTTATCCTGTTAAGTAGTTTAAGCATACATATTTAATAAAACGGCTATAAACAGTATTATCCTAATAAAAGGATAATACTGTTTATAGTATTATCCTTTTATTAGCGCTTTAATATAAAAAACCCTTAAATTTGGTAATAAGTATCATCTGGAATTAAAATTTCTAGTGTATTTTAGCGCCTTAAATTAAAAATTTTTCCCCCGAGGGGCATTCCGCCCCCTGGACTCCCTGACAAGGGGCTCTGCTTCTTGAACTCACTGGGGAGCTCTCGCTCCCCAGACAGACCCCCATATCTGTTGGCTGCCGCCCCCAAACCCCCTTTTAGGGTTAGTATTTACCGCCCCCAGACCGACCCCCAAAATGAAATCCTGGGCACGCCACTGGATCGAGATGAATATATATAATTTACGATAATATTGTTACTTAAACGGAAATTTTTTTATAATTTAATTGAAATTATTAATTATAAAAAAAGTTTTCATTTTATTGGCGTGTATGGTCAGGCAAAGAAACCAAGGCGCCCAGGAACTGGTAAGGTGTGCGGTCTGTGTGGTCGAGAGATTTTCAGTGACAGTTCCGTCACCCAGCACGTTTACCTCAAGCACCTCCAGAGAGTGGTCGGGGCCTGTAATGAGTGCCCATTCGAGTCCAAGTGCAGTGTGGGGAAGGTAAGCTTTGGTGCCGCTTGAATTATTAAAATCTGCTTCAACTATTTGGTACCGAATAGAGCGCAGAGCCTGATTTTTAGAGACTAATAATGAAAAACAGATTATTAATTCTTACCAGATTTACATCTTTTTACCCATATGGTTTTCTTTATTTTTAATTAAAAATGGGAAAAAAACATTAATATTAGGTCAAAACGCATTCAGTTTTGAGCTTTTAATACTTACCTAAAAAAACACCAGTCTTGCTTGACTTAAGTTTATAAGTGCGTTAGAAGTCATTCTAAAGACATTTTTCTTTAATTTTCTTTATTTTAGGAGAAGGAGTGGGCTATACAAACCCTCTAATTTTTTTAAAACTGATGTTTTTTAAAAAAAAAGCAAAAAATAATTGTAAAAAAGTTGCTAAATTAAACATGTATGACCTAAATTCAAAAGAAGATAATTTTTTAATTACTTCTTTAAAGGGCGTAGGGATGTAGCTCTGGAGCTCTCAGCTTTAATTAGCCGGAGCTCCTGAAAACAGAACATCCGTAAGTCTAGTTTTACCAACACCATTTCTCTTGTTTATGTTCATTTATCAAAATAAGCTTTGAAGCTCTTATTAACTATAAATATATTTAGGTGAAAGAGCACGCGAAAAAAGCACACGGACGCACGGACTGCGTTTCGGACTTCCGGGAGAACTTCCAAGAAGAGTACCTCCTTACCTATCAGAAATGCTTCCCCGGCAAAGGAGGCGGGAGGAAGAAGAAGTACGTGGCCAGAGATGAGAGTGGGGGCATGCCCCAATTGACCCCGGAGGAGGGGATCGAGTAGCTCAACTACCTTCCCCCCTTCTCGGAAATGGAACTCGGAAATCAAACGCGTTTTCCCTGGATAATTAAAATTGAATGCAATGAATCCGGATGAAACTTTAATTTGGAATATTGTGTGTGGCGAAATTGGGGACAATTACGGCGAAAAAGGCGTATAAAGTGTTGGAAATGTCGTAGTAAATTTTAAAAGGAAAATGTCACCACAATTTTAATATGGAACTTTTGGTATTGCTTGAGGTGAAAGCTTAGTGGCAGGTAGGCTTATGCTTATGTTTTTACATAAGTATGAAGCAGCCCTTCGTGGCACCTCTTAGTCGCTGACCTCGAAGAAGAGGGTGTTACTACATCTTTTTTTTCCTTTGTAGTTTTCGCTGGAAACTCGGACACGCCAAGTTGAATTGATAGAAGTTAAATTTTTCTTGAATTAAAGTTTTTTTAGAAATTTTTCTTGGTGTGTTGAAATGGAAACTGGACGAGACCAAAACCGTGAAACAAAGTGCGAATTTAGAAGCTCGATAATTGGACTCTGTGAAAAAGTGGTAATAACATTGGCTTTTGTGCATTAAACTAAAACAAACTTGTGATGTTTCTGTTTAAAAAAAACTTCTGTTTAAAAAAAATTATAAAGCTATTACTGAATTGGCTAGTCAGGAGATATGATAATTTGTGAGAACTAATAAGGTTTAGGGACTTTAGTGATAATAGTGAGTAAGGCAAAAAACATTAAAAAAGCTTAAAAATTTTTATACATGGAAACAAAAACTTTTAACCTTTCAAATTTTCAAAAGTTTTTAAACTTTAACTTTGAAAGTATAATACTAGTGGTTCAAGTTCATGGTATATTTGGCCAAGAGAGAATTCTTCAATGAAACTTTTTTGCATGCAACACCAGCTCAACGAAAAAAAGTTATTTAATTTCAGTAAGCAATCAAGAAAATATAGCTTCATAAACGTTCGTTACATCTGCATTTCAAAATTCGATATGACATCGTAAAACATAAAATAATTACAGTAAATCTTGGCCCTCCAGGTATTTGTAATATAATAATTCTAATTAAAATTAAAAGTACAGACCAAGGGCGTAGCCATTAAGGGGTGTTGTAGGGGTGACAGACAACCATAGGTGGGCAAGGGGGGGTTGGGAGGTTATACTACGGACACCCCCCCCCCCCCTAAAATTCCCAGTAATTTATTTGACAACTGCGTGCATGATAAACTAAATCACTAAAAAACAAAAGAGCTGAAAACGGGACAATTAATTATGCTGATACATATTAACAGACCTGTGCACGATCTCGTTTTATTGGAGGATTTGCCCTCTCTCGTTTTATTGCCCCCCGCCCAAAAATTAAGAAGTACCCAGAAAATATGGCACCATTTTTGACCTATAATGGCGTAAATCGTGAAGTTTTTGCCGTTTTTAGCCTATTTCAATGCATTTTAGGCCATTTTGAACCAATTTTTCCTTATTTTCGCCTTTTTTTTCTCTTTTTTTCTTTTTCCCTTAAATTTTTTTCTCTTTTTTTCTTTCTCCCCTGTTTGCCCCCCGTTTTATTGCCTCTTCCCCATTTCAAAAAAGTTGCCCCTCCGTGCAATCCCCATTTTGGAATTGCCCTCCTCCTATAAAACACCGGGGGGCAGTGCACAGGTCTCTATTAATATAAACATATAAAATCAAATAAATTAGATGTATTTTTTAGTGTAGCGTAGCGTATAGTATTTTATGAAATGCATACTCGCTTTAATGGACCTATCTAGCATTACAAAATTTTGGGTCCGCGGTCCCGCCGCGAAATCAGAATTCGTTATGAAACCAATGATTTTTACCAAATTTTTTGAAAACCGGAGATTAAACAACAATATTAAAACTATTTCGAATACTTTTGCCAATTTCTGACCGTTATTTAAAGCTATTTTAAGCGTAACTAAGGTTTTTCATATGTCGAATAGTTGTTTTATTATTTGTAGTATTTCTAATTTCAAAAATAATACAACAAAATGCATTTAATTTGAGAGGAACTTTGTTTCGTGGTGGGACCGCCGACCCAATTTTCGTAATGCTAGGTAGGTCCGTATAATTTATGTGAAGAAGATTTTAGTTATTTTATTTAGTTAAATATTTCTTTAGTAAAGGTCGTGATTTTAAGTGATTTTAAATTTATTATTTTATTAATGTATTCTGTTGTTTTTCTTAGTTCTGTAGTATTTTTGTAGTTTTTCGCTGAATAGAAATATTAGTCGTATAACTTATGGTGAGGTGAATGACATAAAAGATCAAAACAGGAAAGCTAAAAGGTCGCTACCCCGGGTAAATAGCCCTTTCAAAGCTAGGGGGTTCAGGGAGGATCCTTACCCCGTAGTTTTTCAGGGGATTCGTCCCTGGATAGACCATTTTTAAATCTAAATAGGAGTTCCGGTTCCCAAATTTTTTTTATTAATTTGAACTTTTTAGCACTAAAATTTTATAACTATAAAATTTTATACGCTGAAATAAGCTATTTGTATATAAAAAGTGTAAAAAAATACTTTATTACTTCTTTTTGTTTTTCACTACAAAATTGTGTTTGTGACAGTAAATTTGGACTTAAATTTACACCCAACATTTTAAAGCGAATCGGGTAAAGGAATCCAAATAAAAATATCAGAGGGGTTTAAGATAAAAAACTTGAAGGACAGAGCCGTAGGTTTTTTTTGGTGGGTTTAAAATTTTGAGATAAACGTGGAGATCCACCAAACCTCTCTTTTGCTCACTCATGCTCAGCGATAGCAATGTTTTATGAATATTGCCAATATTTGATTTCTTTATAAATATCCTTTTTTTTATAAAACCGTTTGTTTTGGCGTAGAATTTTATTTCGTAAATATTTACAAAAAAACTAGTAAATTTGAAAGAAATCAAATGTTTGTAAAATTTATGAAACAGCATCGATGTATTTCTAATTGACAATTTTCAGCTGCCTGTTATGTAGTTATATGCTGATTAGTAATGTTTAACGGAGCTTTGATTTGCTCCGAGTTCGCCCTTATTTTTGATGTTCCTGCCCTCAAATATCATGCTCCTGAGTTCCGGCTACTTAAAGCGGAGCGAACTCCAAAGCTCCGCGCTTTAAATTAGCGATTTGAGCTTTTTTTAAACTCAAAACACATTTAAAGTTATTCCATCTGCATTTCTAAGACTATTTTAATTGTTTTAAATAAAGTTGAAAAAATTTAGTTTGCAAACAAAATTGACATAAATTCAAAATATTTTTATTATTCATAAAATTAGTACAAAAATAGGGCGAAGCTCCGGGGGTTGCTCCGTCCGAAGCTCCTAGAAGCGGAGCTCCGCTCCAAAGCTTCGGAGCTCAGAGTTCCAGGGAACATCACTAGTCCTTAATAATTGCATGCTAATGTTATATTGTTTAAAATTTTTCTAAACAAAAAAAGTTGCATTTAAACGTTAAACATTTTTTAATACCAATCGGAGTCCTGGAGCTCTTTCAAAGTATTAATTATCCGGAGCTCCCTTTCGCATTAGGGGTAAGTTGGAAACAGTATAGTTCATATCGCCAACCACGCCGAAAATTAGCAAAATAAGAATGAAAATGTAAATTCTTGTGTTCAAATTATTTTTTCCTAAATGTTGCTGATTTTAGTTTCAATTTGTAATTCACATAAATTACAAGATTACAATTAAATCTCATCATAAATCATTCGACATTTGAAACCAACTTGAAAACCCAATCTTAACCCTCCGGAGAAAGCCATTTTTGATGCAAATAATATCCTCACACAGGCGGTTCAGTGAAAAACTTATAGAAGCTGATCCCCAAAGTTTGTATCATTATAAAAGATTTTTTTTAAATCACCAAATATTTTGAAATTCTTTTACTTGATTGTTTGGCCATCGATTGTTGTGACAGTATAAATATTTTCGTTTTTTAAAGAAATTTGGTCATTTAGAATGTCTAATATTTAGACTTTATTGTTGTTTTTGGTGCTATGTGGTGTAATGTAATGCTTCAGCTTTAGTTATGTAGTGTTTTTAACCAATCAACATTTTTCACTTCAACAACTTATTCCATTCATGCTTTTTTATATTTTCAGTAAAATAAGATGTATACAATAAAATACAGAGTTTGTTTGTGCAGTTAAGCAAAATATGAAATACAATTTAATTAACATAAAATGTTACTTACCAGTCAGTACCTCTCCAACAAATGGACAGTCTGCACGGAGTTTAACATTTTAGTGTTTCTACTTTCTAAGTGAACAGTTTTAGTGGTTATCTGCCGAGGCTTCCAACCCAATTACGATCTTATGGAAATATGTAAGCGTAAATAGAAAAAAACTATTGACTTTGAACTATTTCTGAAGACAAATCATACAAATTATGTTAATACCTAATTTTATTTATTAAATTCCATAAATTTTAGTAAATGATAGGTTTACACATAATATATTCTATTTAAATATACATGGTAAATACTAATTACTATAAGAGCTAACAAAATAATATTACAGTGGTTAATGAGTTGTACTGTTGTAATGAACATTTTTAACTTGCAGGATTTTTTGTCGTTGTGACGCGTCAGAATTTGGTGCGACACATATTTTAAGGTGGTGTCGTACGCCTGGCTTAGATTTAAAATGACTATAGTGCACATTTTAATCAAAATTCTCTCAGAAAGCAAAAATAAATAATAGTTTGAATAAGGAGGTTTACCCAGCACAGTAAAGGTGGAGCATGCGTGACGACAAAGAGTAAGTTAAAAAAGGCATTTTTCAAGAATACATCATTAAATTAAATTTTTTATCTTATTATCGTCATAAATGTCAAAATCATAAAGTTATCATGATAAAACTCGTGAGCAACCTTAACTATCAACTGTAAACTTTATAGTATCCTATAAGGAAAACCCTAAAATCATTATAATTTCTCTAAAATTTAATGGTGCGTTCTTTAAAAATGCCGAAATAATAGTTTTATACACTTTGTGTATTACATTGTGAGAAAATTGAATGCATTCGCAAAAAATTAACATGAAAAAAAAATTTTTGTTGCTTGCTTTTTTTTCAAAAAAACAAAAAAATTCGATTAATTTTGAAAAAAACGTTTATATTATTTGGTCCCACTCAAAGGATTAGAAAAATTATAGTTTGGAATAAGGGTTTTTTAGTGTTAGGAAGAGGGTACATAACTACTAGCGCCAATCATATGTAGAGGGAAAAGTGAGAAATAGCGAGCGACTAGTACATTTTACAGTTTAAAATATTTTAAATATTTATTTGTTTAAAATCTCGACCCCTTCAAAATTTCTAAAATACTTTTTAAATATTGCAAAAGCAGTTTTTGGGGATTTTTAGTTTTTTGCCGCTTCGTAGGTACGGCGCTGCTGGCGCGCTTGTTTCCCAGTTTTTTAATGTTTCAATTACAGAAAATGCTAAATTTAAAAGTTTGGAATGGTACTTTTTAAAGTTAATTTTTAAGTTTTGAATAGTTTTACAAGCAAAACATTAAAAAAACTATGTAGGTTTAAAATTAGTTTAAAAGCACAAATTTCATCTTTATTTTTACTAATTCGAAATCACTGTTTAGGATAATACTATTTTAGTGGTGATTTTAAACTATTGTGACGTTTAATTAAAAAACAAAAATTTATTTAGCACAAACTGATATATTACAGCACTTTAACGTAGTGAAACATACCATCGTGTAGCAATTTTTATGAAGTATAGGTTTAAACTTAAGAAAATAAGAAAGCTAAGATTTTTTCAAATTTTATTTTTTTCTTTTTGTACCCTCTCTCGTACAGTAAAAGACGCTTATTCCGAACTAGCCTATACTGTCCAATTTACAACAAACCTGAGCAAATTTGTTTTTTTTTTGAAATTTCTTATGAACATGTATACAACATTTAAAAAACATGCAACAAAATATTCCTGACGAATGAAAATCAGGTCAATAGATACAATTTCCTGTAGTATAGTCAATTTCGGCCAGCAGTGGTTTGTCATGGTGAAATTCTGCAATGAAAACCTTTTAGATTCAATAATTATAAAAAAAATCGAAAACCACTGACGCCTTCCTGCCTCGTTTTTTAATGTTTTTTTTTCGTTACTTGTTTCTCCAAAATATTTTTAGGGTTTTTGCATCTAATGATCTGTTATCTGTATGTAAAAATATTTTCCACTGAATAAATGATAGCATATTCTTTATTGAATCTGCATCGAGAAATCCATTATGTTCTCGTGTTCTGAAGCTATTGAAGAGGAAGTCGGCGAAGGAAAAGACTCGGAAGGACAGTAGAAGGATTCCTTCGGGTAAAACCTAAATTATCCATGAATCAATGAACGAATCTTACGTAAGAATAATTTGCATACGGTGTCGTTTAATTTACATAAGCATGGGTCCCGCGCATCTCGTCGTTCAGTATGATAAATAGTATACGATTAGTATTTTTTGCGTGGTTTTCGAACCAGAAAATTAGGGTGATTCAACCGTTGCGAACGCACTTTTTAGGTCTTAATCTCGCTGACGTGAGATTCAAGGATTGTCCTAAAGATATTATAGCTTAACGGGATTTAACCCCAAAATATTGAATGTAAGCAGAACAGCTCAACCCTTCAGTATAATACTCTGGAGCTCTGGTTATTAAAAATGGAAAGAGCTTTGGAGTTTCAAACCTTAAATGAGTAGTTTAATAAGTTTCGACATAAAATACTTTATAAAAATTATAAAAAAATATTATATTGCAATTGCTTTGCGCTTTACTTATTCATGAAATTAATTAAAAAAATAAAACGGAGCTCTGAAGTTACTCTGGAGCTTTGGTAAATATCATTAATTTGTACGGGTCCGGCACAAAAGAGTCCTGAAAAAAATTTTCTGTCGCCGCGCCACGATACTGCACATGATTTCAATGTGAAAACAACCGCAGTCACCTAGGAAAATTTAGGGTCATCTACAGAACTGAGCAGCTAACTGGCCCGCCAAGAACTATACATCCACGAGCTATAGGGTATCTGACTTGATTTCGGCCAGGCCTTAATTTCGGCCACCAATTTAGGGCGGTATAAAATTGGCTTTTTTAAAACACAAAAGCACTAGCACAAAAGTAACGGAATGAATGTTGAATAAAGTGTTTTTGCAAAAGTTTTCTATTTGTGTTATTCTGCATTATCTACATTTTCATACAAAAAGTGATTTTTTTGTGATTTTCTTAATTTTTGCTTTGTGTTTGAACTGCATCAAATTTAGAACAAAGCACTATATAACCTTAAAATATCCTTTATTTAAGGCTCAAAATTATTAATTTTCATGTTTTAATATTTTTTTCAAAATCACTTTGCAATGCGTTTAACTAACTGCGCATTTTAAAATTCCGTAAATTTCGGTCACCTTAAAATTTAGGTGAAAGAACCTGCCGTTTTTTGCTGTTTTTAAATATCATTTTTTTTTTTTTTATTGTTTGACTTTTTTGGCGTTTTTTTAAGCCAAAAATAAAAATTCAATAAAAAATACAGGTTATTAAAACTTGTTTTTTAATGTTTTGACATAATTATTTAGAATCTCGATAATAACTATAAAAGTTTGCAAACGGAAAAAAATTAAGTTATATCAAGAATACATAATATATATAGAGAAGAATGTACCACTTAATACTAACTTTTGCTACTATGCTGGTTCCAACATGACGCAAAACTTGCACACCGTGTGCAAGTTTCTGCACACCGGTGTGCAAGTTCCTGCACACCAGTGTGCAAGTTCCTGCACACCGGTGTGCAAGTTCCTGCACACCGGTGTGCAAGTTCCTGAACATCAGTTTTAAAAAATGTGGCTAAAAGAATAGGCCCAATTAAAAAACATATATATTTAATTTGAACTGTTTTCTGTTATGGGGAATTTTCGCCGGTATTTTGTGGAAATTTACACATAAAAGATCATATTTTGACGCGAAATATTTATTTCATTTTTGGCTTAATAAATATTTAACAAACCACAAAATTGTTTAAAAAACCCATTAATCTGCGTAACCAAAACTTTTCCACAACAACATTGTTGTTTGGAAGTTTTGTGTTTACACTACGTCTTTCAACATCTCATATTCTACATCTCGACTTCAAAAAACTTGCCTTTTGGGTGATACATCGGTTATTTTGTCATATTATTTGTAAACGAAATTGTTTTCAAAACTTATTTAAAACGATAACAATAGTCCTAAAAATATTAATAGAGTAACTCTTCAAATGTATTTCAGGCTTAAATTTTTTTAAAATCCCTCATTGAAGGGGGAGATCCTCGGAGCTCTGTAGCTTTCTCCGCTTT
>JASAMX010029844.1:0-23933 GCA_030248175.1 Microlaimidae sp. YZB2_3 | reverse complement strand
ATGTAACAAATATTTATTCATATTGGTTAAAGCACTATTAAAAAACTTTTCTTGACAGCATAAAATGTACTTTAAAAAAAGGTCATTTTTTGGCTATAAACCACCATTTATTTTCTTAAAGGGTTGTTTAATCACTTTTAATGCCCAAGATTAAGATCGCAAAGTCAGAATTGATCTAGAAATGTGTTTTTTATTTATGTTTGTTTGGTGGAATTATCACACTGATTTTTGGGACACGTTCACTACTTGTACCAAAGTCCACGATAAAGGTTATTTTTCAAGATTCAAGATTCAAAATTTTATTTTTCTAGTAATACATAAAGAAAACAGTAAGAAGGACAAAACAAACACAAATGTGATTGCAACCCAGTTGAGTTACAATAACACCAAAAATAAAAAAATTGAGAGAAGACCTGGCTGATTTAGATTTACTAGAGAAAAAAATGACTAAAGGCTTTAAAAAATAAAGCTCTTTATTTAGCCATTTAAATTTCCATTATTAGTTAATTCATCAAAGATTTTTTAAATTGGTACAGAGTTTTGGAACTAACTTCATCTTCATTTAGATTCCATTTACTTATAACTCTATTAAAAAAACTGTATTTTCTACAATTGACTCTTTAGTGCTCTTTTTTGAGTTTTTTTGAATGTCCTCTGGTTGAATTTGGGTTAAGAACAAAATATTTCTCAGGATTTAAGTTTACCAGTTGGTTTAAGATTTTGAATGTTTCAAACATATCCATCTTTTCTCTTCATTTCTCCAAAGTTTCTAGATTAAGTGTTTTTAGTCTGTTTATATATCTAGTATGGTCCAAGTTCCATCTGTGTACCAAAATTTGATTTGACCGATCTAACAGTGAATACCAGTTGTAAAACAGGTTTATATCCTAAATAGAACACGTAGACCTCATTTTTGTGGTTATTTTTGATATTTAAGCTATCAATAAAAAGTTATGGATCAATTCATACCCAAAAAATGGCCTTTTTCAGCATGTGCAATTTATGATGTTAAGAAAAAAATTTTGTAAATGAACAAACTAAATTAAAAACTATGTTTTAACAATGCTAAAAGTCTGAAGAACTCAAAAATTTTCAAAAAAATTGAAAATTCAAAAGTCACATGGACCACAAAAAACATGGACAAGAAAATTTGTTTGACTTTAAACGCTGATTTAAACTTAGTTTTTCACCGATTTATTGTTCCTAAGCCTAAGCGAAACCTAAAAATCAAACAAAATTGTAATATAATTAATTTTTATTAAAATAAGTTGTTTTTCAAAAATTTTAATTTTTTCACAACTAAAATTTAGTGGGTATTTGAACGGTTACTATAAAAAAATGGTAGCTACCATGAAAAAAATAAAAGTATATTTGTAACTGCTAGACACTTGGTTATACGAAAAAAAATAATATTAATTTGATTAAATGCTTAATAAAAAAATTTCTTAATAGCATTAATTGTACATCCCAAAAAAGGGCAATTTTTTGGTACAAATCGGCTCATAACTTTTTTCAGTGGCTCAAATCCAAAAATTAACCACAAAAATGAAGTCTACATGTTCAATTTATGCTATAAAGATGTTTTACAATTTATAATTACTTTTGAATTGGTCAAATCAAATTTTGGTGCAGGTATGGAACTTGTACCATCTAGTATCTTTTAAGTTACAAACTTTAAAAACTCGTTTGGTAAAATAGCGTTGGACTTTTTCTACAATATATTTATCTTTAGTCTTATTTCTTATTTTCTTAATGATCAGATAACAGAATTAATATTATACTAAGCATAGTCTATGCATAGTTTAATACTACTGTTTTCATCATTTCATTGTTCTTTACTTATTTTTTTTCTCTTTTTCTATTTTTTTTCTTTTTTTTATCAACAACATCAAATTTGCGACTTAATTGCCGCCAGTATGAATTACAAGTGTAAGATATCAATGAACATAGCTATCTGATATGACTTTAAAGGCTCAAAAAAGCGCTTATTTAAGTCAGTTTTAAAACTTTTTATGTATGCATCCAAAGAATCGACAGACAGTTACTTGAAATGGGAGTAAATTGTTCCAAGGTGTGACCACCCTATTTGCAAAAGAAAATTTACTTGCATTAATTTGGCAGTCTTCAATGGCCAATTTGATGACCACGGGTAGCCTGCAGGTTAAACTTAAAAAAATCATTGGCTTGCAAATTGTTTAAGCAATGTATAATTTTAAAGCACTCATATAAATCAATTTTGTCTCTTTGGTCCTTTAATCTTTCTAAACCTAGGTAATCCAGTCTATGTTCATAACCAACAGGTAGCAACTTGCATTTATAAAACAAACTTCTAGTGAAATTTTGTTGCACTTTTTCCAAAATGTTTATATCTTTTTGTAAATAAGAGTTCCAAGCTGCACTAGCATACTCCAGAATTGTTTTAACATAGGACTTATATGGTCTGAAAAAATTATTTCTAGAGTTTGAATTGAATGTTCTAAAAATTAGTGATGTCACTCTCAAGATCTTACTCAAGATCTTACTCAAAAGATCTTACTCATGTTTATCTTCCTTGAGAGGTGGATAAATATTTTCTCCCGTAGGGTTAATTTAATAAAAAATAAAATACGCGCATTGACTAAATTTTGTTATTTGTTTTATTTTATTTTATTTTTAGTTTATTTCTCGCAACGCGAGAAAAAAAATTTTAAAAAAATTTTAATTTAATGGGTTGTTTTTGAAAAATAATTGTTTTAAACAAGTAGTTCGTCAATGTTTAAAGTAGTCCATTCTGTATTTAATTTTTATTTTTATTTTTAATGATCAGATAACAGAATTAATTTTATACTAAGCATAATCTATGCTTTGATTCAAGATTCAAGATTCAAGATTTTATTTTTCTAGTAATAAATAAAGAAAACTGTAACTAGGACAAAACAAACACAAATGAGATTGCAACCCAGTTGATTTACAATAACACCAAAAATCAAAAAATTGATAGAAGAACTGTCTGATTTAGATTTACTAGAAAAAAAATGACTAAAGGCCTTAAAAAAAAATAAAGCTCTTTATTTAGCCATTTAAATTTCCATTAGTTAATTCATCAAAGATTTTTTAAATTGGTACAGAGTTTTGGAACTAACTTGATCTTCATTTAGATAATTAATAGAGTTCTATTAAAAAAACTGTATTTTCTACAATTGACTCTTGAGTGCTCTTTTTTGAGTTTTTTTGAATGTCCTCTGGTTGAATTTGGGTTAAGAACAAAATATTTCTCAGGATTTAAGTTTACAGTTGGTTTAAGATTTTAAATGTTTCAAACATATCCATCTTTTCTCTTCTTTCTCCAAAGTTTCTAGATTAAGTGTTTTTAGTCTGTTTATATATCTAGTATGGTACAAGTTCCATACGTGTACCAAAATTTGATTTGACCAATCTAACAGTGAATACCAGTTGTAAAACAGGTTTATATCCTAAATAGAACACGTAGACCTCATTTTTTGTGGTTATTTTTGAGATTTTAAGCTATCGATAAAAAGTTATGGATCAATTCATACCCAAAAAATGGCCTTCTTCAGCATGTGCAATTTATGATGTTAAGAAAAAAAATTTGTAAAACAAACTAAACTAAAAGCTATGTTTTAATCATGCTAAAAAGCTATATAACTTTAAAAAATTTCAAAAAACTAAAAAATTCTAAAGTTACACGGACCACCAAAAACATGGACAAGAAAATTTGTTTGACTTTAAACGCTAATTTACACTTCGTTTTTCACCGATTTATTGTTCCTAAGCCTAAGCAAAACCTAAAAATCAAACAAAATTGTAATATAATTGATTTTTATCAAAATAAGTTGTTTTTCAAAAATTTTAATTTTTTCACCACAACTAAAATTTGGTGGGTATTTGAACGGTTAGTATAAAAAAATGGTAGCTACCATGAAAAAAATAAAAGTATATTTGTAACTGCTAGACACTTGGTTATACGAAAAAAAAAATAATATTAATTTAATTAAATGCTTAATAAAAAAATTTTCTTGATAGCATAAATTCTACATCCCAAAAAAAGGGCAATTTTTAGGTACAAATCGGCTCATAACTTTTTTTCAGAGGCTTAAATCCAAAAAATTAACCATAAAAATGAGGTCTACATGTTCAATTTATGCTATAAAGATGTTTAACAATTTATAATTTTTTTTGAATCGGTTAAATCTAATTTTGGTACATGTATGTAACTTGTACCATCCACGGTTTCAATATGATATCTATTTAACAAATAATATACAAAATTAAATTAATCGTTTGGTAAAATAGCGTTAGACTTTTTTTCTACATTCTTAGTGCCGCAGTTTGTTTTAGGTATTTTGTTTTTAAGCGATTTTCTATCACCGTCGGCTTTTTTCCGTCGGCGAACTGTCCGTCCGATCGTGCGCTAGCGTCCTCGCTAGCGCGCTGAAATCGAATACGCTAGCGCGCTGAATATAGAATTTGTCTTTCTAGTCTTATTTCTTATTTTCTTAATGATCAGATAACAGAATTAATTTTATACTAAGCATAGTCTATGCATAGTTTAATTCATACTGTTTTCATCATTTCATTGTATTTTTTTTCTTTTTTTTCTCTTTTTCTATTTTTTTTCCTTTTTTTTTTATCAACAACATCAAATCTGCGACTTATTAATTGCCGCCAATATGAATTACAAATGTAACTAATTATCAATGAACATAGCTATCTGATATGACTTTAAAGGCTCAAAAAGAGCGCTTATTTAAGTCAGTTTTAAAACTTTTCTTTTATGCATCCAAAGAATCGACAGTTACTTGAGATGGGAGTAGATTGTTCCAAGGTGTAACCACCCTATTTGCAAAAGAAAATTTCCTTGCATTAATTCGGCAGTCTTCAATTGTCAATTTAAATGGATGACCACGGGTGGGCTGCAAGTTAAACTTAAAAAAATCATTGGCTTGCAAATTGTTTAAGCAATGTAGCAATGTATAATTTTATAGCACTCATATAAATAAATTTTGTCTCTTTGATCCTTTAATCTTTCTAAACCTACGTAATTCAGTCTATGTTCATAACCAACAGGTAACAACTTGCATTTATAAAACAAACGTCTAGTGAAATTTTGTTGCACTTTTTCCAAAATGTTTATATCCTTTTGCCCCTGCGCGCCCCCCGGCCCCCCCCCCCCAAAAAAAAAAAACCCAAAAACTATACCTAATACTATACGCAAATTTTTCATCTCCTATTCAATTATTAACCATTTTAACCATTTTTACCTTATTCCCTTCTTCCCCCCTTTCCCTTTCCCTCTTTTTCTTTTTTTCTTTTTCTCCTTTTTTTCTCTTTTTTTTCTTCCCCCCCCCCCTTTTTATTCCCCCCTTTCAAAAAATCCCCCCCCCCCCCCCCATTTTGCACCTCCCCCCCTTTTAACCCAGGGGGGGCAGTGCACATGTCTGCTTTTTGTAAATATGAGTTCCAAACTGCACTAGCATACTCCAGAATTGGTCTAACATAGGACTTATATGCTCTGAGAAAATTATTTCTAGAGTTTGAATTGAATGTTCTAAAAATTAGTGATGTCACTCTCATAGCTTTTTTTGCTGTGATTTCACAGTGTTTAGAGAATTTCATATCTTGGGATATATAAACACCTAGGTCACGCACCAATTGTGTAGTTGCAAGTACGTTATTACCAAGCTTATATTTACAAATTAACTTTTTGCTATGATTTTGTTGAATATGAAGAACTTCACATTTGTGATTAGAAAACTGCAATTGCCAGTCTTGTGACCAGCTGTGTATTCTATCTAAATCTTGCTGAAGTCTCAAGGTTTGAATGTGATAATCCTTAGATGAAGATTTTACAAACAACTTTATATCATCTGCAAAGAGTCTAATTTGTGAGAACTTAACACAATCAACAATATCATTAATGTATACCAAAAATAAAAATGGACCTAAAACAGAACCCTGAGGAACTGAACTTTTTACAGGAAATGATTTGGATACTGAGTTATTAATTACAACTTTAATTTCCCGCCCAACTAAAAATTCTTTTATCCATTTTAAAAATTTACCAGAAACACCATATTTTTCTAGCTTATATAACAATTTTTGATGTGACACGGTGTCAAAGGCCTTGGCAAAATCCAAGTAAATGACATCAATTAGAAATTTATCTTTTAGTGCCTGCGTCCACTCATTAAAAGTTTCCAACAGCTGTGTTATTGTAGAACTTTTTGCCTTAAAACCATGTTGAAACCTTGACAAAAGGATATGGAAAAAGACAAGAAGTTCTTCTTTGACAAGCTGTTCCATTAGTTTACAAGAAAAAGATGTGTCAAGTCATACAGACCTGTGCACTGCCCCCCCCCCCCCCCCCCCGGGGGTAAAACGGGGGGGGGCACGGGGGGGCAACTTTTTTAAAACGGGGGGGGGGGCAATAAAACGGGGGGGGGGCAAGCAGGGGGAAAAGAAAAAAAAAAAAAAAGGAGAAAAAAAGAGAAAAAAAAAGAAGGGAAAAGGGAAAAAAAAGGGACAAAAAAAGCGGACAAATAAGGTACAATTAGGTCTAAAAGGTCTTAAATACATTGAAATAGGCTAAAAACTTCAAAAAATTCGCGATGATGGCGTCATCATAGGTCAAAAATGGCGTCATATTTTTTGGGTACTTTTTCATTTTTTGGCGGGGGGGGGGCAATAAAACGGGGGGGGGGTCAAATCCTCCAATAAAACGGGGGGGGGATTTTCAGACCGTGCACAGGTCTGGATATATGGGTTCCAAACAACACTTGCATACTCAACAGTAGGATGGGTGCATAAAGTTAGCCTCTCGAGCGAGCCTCTTGAGCGCCTCTCAAGAGCGTTTTTGGGCATCTATTAATGACATTTAATTAATTAGGCAAGTTTTACACTAAAAATATTCTAGAACTGCACAAGAAATGCAATTTATGTAAAAGAAACTAATTTAAAGCATTCTAAATCAGTTTTTGTATTGGGTTATTTACTTTTTCGAGAGGCGCTCGAGCGGCTGAGAGGCGCTCAAGAGGCTGGCTCGAGAGGCTAACTTTATTCACCTCAGTAGGACGAACTAAACTTTTATAAGCAATAAGATAGTTTTTAATGGATTGAAATTTGAAACATCTAAAAATTAAGTTTACTGTTTTTAAAGCTTTACTAGCAATTTTTTTACAATGTGTTGAAAACTTTAAGTCACTAGTGATGTTGGGGGGGGGGGGGGGGGGGGGGGGGGGTGGCTGGGTTTTTGGCTGCGCGGTGTCTTTTTGTTGTTGCCTTGTTTGCGTCCGGGGCTATCGTGCGAGCTTTCATTGTCTGATCGTCTCCTGGAAGGAATGCGGCGCGGCGGGCGGCGCAGAGATTATTGTTTTCTCGGCCCCCATTTTCCCGCCCCCAAAAGGAGGGGTTGCCCCCCTCCCCCCCCCTGCCGCCCTTGCGGGAACACACCTAAGACTTTTACCATATTAGTTTTAGGTAGCTTCTTTTTATTTAAGTAATAATCCGTTTTGTGTACATTTTTACAAATATTTAAATGTAGTACTTCACATTTATTTTCAGATAGATTGAGCTGCCATCTCGGGCCCATTAGGCAATTCTATTTAGATTATCTTGTAATTTAATTTGATTATCATTTGACTCTAAAAAACTAGTATAAACCTTTGCATCATCTGCAAAAAGTCTAATTTCTGAATTTTGGACACAATTGACAATATCATTTACATAAACAAGAAAGAGAAACGGTCCAGTGGTACTGAACTTGTAACTGGGTATGAAGGGGAAAAAGTATTGTTTATTACTATTTTCATTTCTCTGTTAGTTAAAAAAGCTTCTATCCTTTTAGAAGCTTACCAGAAATTCCATATTTATTTAGTTTTATCACGATAATTTACTTGAAAAATATCGGTTTTAAACAATAAATCTTTCCGGTGACCACTTGAACGGGTTGTTCTTGAAGAATGCCGAAAATTGGCTAACTCGGTTTTACTCGACTTTTCTTACTCGACTTTTATTTTTTAGGTTAAGCCTATGCGTTTCTAAGCCTAAGCGAAGCCTTAAAAACAATCAAAACTTTAACAAATAGTTTCGCGAAAAAAGATTATGTTGTTTTTTAGTCTTTGTTTAGGCTTAGTAACGCGTAAGTTTAACCTTAAAAATAAAAGTCGAGTAAAAAAAGTTGAGTTACACCGAGTTAGTCCGAAAATTGATACTTCGTTAGTTTTTAGCTATTTTCATAAATAATTTTTGTCATTTTCATTTAAAAACCACATAAATGCGAAAACCAGCAGGAAAGCTGGCACGACAGCCTGCCAACTTCCCTGCGGTAAATAGTGGCAAATCCAAGAATATAAAAGTAAATAAAAAATAAAATAGGGAAAACTTTGCTGTCCATTTATCGGAAAACCATGTTCTAAGTCGGTTCCGGTTTAGAGACATCCAAAAATTGGAAAGAAAAACGGGAAGAGCGGATCCCGGAATTTTGTCTTTTACATTTCGTCTTCAAACATATCGTCTTTTTGTCTTCGAAAAATTCATCTAATTGTGCGATTTTGTCAACGTATTTTTCAAACGACAAAGTTTTGAGTTTTTTTGGTATTGTTAAAACATTTAAAAAGAACAGACGTCCTTGTTGTCGGAAAAACATTTATTTTGCAAATAAAACCGTGGATAAAACTTTACTGTTTGCTGTGCCTAAGCAAACCAAAAACAAACAAAACTTTATTGTGGTATAGTTCTATTAAATGGTGTCTTTTTTCAATTGAAGTTGAAAACCACTATTTTTTCCTAAGCTTAAAAGTGCGATGCGGAGTCAAACCTTTTGTCTTCGATTTTGATAATTATTTGTGAAAACCTTACCCCTGCCCCCCATAGCCCACAAAAATTTGTTTGACAAAATATCTGCAGTGGTTCAGGAGTTATGAAAGCCTAAAAATAGTATTTTTCAACAATTCTGTACGTGACAAATTGCTCAATGGGTATTACAATTTACGTTACAAATTATGCACTCAAAGAAATCAGCTACTTTCTACTCTAATTTGATACCTTGATCGTTAAGATTGGTGCAGTATTTGTCGAAATATTGGGTTTCCCGTACAAAACACCACCGATTTTTTTGTTAAAAACACCAAACGATGGCACTGATTTTGTGAAGTTTGCCAAAACTTTCTTTAAGAATTGTTTGCTTCAGACATGGTGTAAAGACAAAATTTATTAAAACACGTTTATTCCAACGTTTCGATTATATAAAACAGATCATCATCAGGGATCTAAAAGTATAACAGATGTAACACAATGAAATAATAAGTCAAGTCTATTAGTCAAAAGAACGCTTAATGTAACAAATTACTAAAAAATAACTGTAAAAATATTATAAGACATATTTCTATAACAAAAGTGTATAAACAGGCGAAACAAGATTAGACATTTCCACAAAGTGTATATTTAACAAATTAGGATTATTTTTGTTAGCTAGTATATAACAAGCTTCTTTAAAACATAAACCATGATAATTGTCATCAAACGAGAGGAACTTAAAAAAGCTAAAACTATGACTGGTATTACACGAATGCAATGAAACGCCTGGGGCCTGTTTCATAAAATACTGGTCTTCGTAAATTACAAGTCTATCAATACCTTTTTTTATTCTGAGCCATTTGCGTTGAAATTTGAAATAAAAAAAGATTATATGCCATGTGCAAACTATTTAAAATTTCATGTACGGAGCTGTTGTGTGTTTAAAGTTATTCCAGTTTTAAACTTTGGCCACTTGTAATTTTTCACAAGTTCTCAAAAGAAAAATTTAATTTAAGTAGGGTAAATTTTTTTTTTGAGAACTTGTGAAAAATTACAAGTGGCCAAAGTTTAAAACTGGAATAACTTTAAACACACAACAGCTACGTACATGAAATTTTAAATAGTTTGCACATGGCATATAATCTTTTTTCATTTCAAATTTCAACGCAAATGGTTCAGAATAAAAAAAGTTATTGATAGACTTGTAATTTACGAAAACCAGTATTTTATGAAACAGGTCTCTGAAGTAATTCTCTTTATTTGCATGTTTTATTGACTAATGTAATTCTATATAGTAAAAGCATTTTTCATATTTTACTTTTATATTGTGCGTAAAATGTTGCTGTATTGTAACGTGTACAATACAGTCATCTCATCTCATCTCATCTCAATCATTGCTGAACTGTTTACAGCACATTTGTGTTTTGTAAAACAGGTTAAAAAGCTTTTTTGAGTGCAACTAATATAAAAACAATTACAATTGTCACAAGTTACAAAGGTATACAACATTATTACTGGCTAAATTTTTGTACTGCGCAGGCAATTCATTTTGGTAAAACAAAAGAGACCAAATGGATTTAGATGACCGATTAAAAGTTTGAAAACCCGCTTTATTTAAAATGCCCTTTATAATGTTAGAATTTTTGCCAAAAAACGAAAGTATAATAATAGACGGTAAGGCATTTTTAGGTGGAGGTGGTGGGGAGATTTGAGACGTGATATATCAAAAAACTTGGCCACAAAATCCTTAGAATATCTGTGTTTGTTTATAAAAATGTCAGATAAAAAATTGAACTCATCTTTAAGCAAATTTAAATCAGTGCAGTATTGAACCGCGTTCAGTTTTTAAAGTATTAAAAGTACTTGAAATATATTGTTGCCGGACAAAAGAGTATTTTGATAAATAACGGTTAGAGTGAGTTGGCTTACGATACACTTGCACGTTAATTTGACTTTCAGATCTTTTAATAAAACAATCTAAGAATGGTAAACAATTTGCACTCTCAAACTCAACTGTAAAACGATAATCTTAGTAGATTTTAAAAACTCATTAAACTTATCTAGAAAGGCATTTACAAAAGTATTGCCGTTAAAATAAAACACCATGTACTCAAATATTAGAAAAACACCATCTATATATCTACAATAAAACACTGGCTTAACTACATCAGAACAAACATTTTTTTAAAAATTACCTTCTACAATACCTAAGTATAAATCACTAAAAGAAACAGAGATAGAACTGCCTATTGGCACACCGCTATTTTGAAACAGTAATTTATTATTGAATCTTGAAAAATATTATTTAAATCTATTTAAAACAATTGAACAATAGTAGGAATACTAGTATCATTAAAAAATGGAGCATTTTCAAGCCAAAAACGCTCAGTGTTTGATAAAACAGTTGGCAGTCACCACAGAATTCTAATAGCTTTGAAATGTCATATAGTATTTGTGATCACGTCATATATGTTTTGCTCCATGGGATAGGTTGTGAAAGGAGCAGCGGTAAAACAGGGCTTCAAAATGCAGAAGGGAATATGACTAAAAAAATGCCGCGTGGGAGGGGGTTATTAGAAAGGCACAGGTGGGTTATCAGACATAAATGCGGGCGTCCTTTTATTCGCGGGGTGTTCTTGTATGCACGTGGGATTCTTTCCCTGTAGAACAATGGATTTTGACCAGCGTGGTTCACTAATCACAAAACAAGTATCAACATTATCAAACAAGCTAACAATATCAATGCTCACCATAAAATGACTAGGCTTTATAGGAATATTTCTAAGCTCAGATATAAAACAAGAAATTGATGAAATCCTATATTCTAAAACCTGAACAGACAGTTTTAAAACTGAATCTAATTTCTTAACTATATTATAAAACATAGATCCATACATCAGCGTGATAATTCAAACAGGATTATCAGGTTTGTGAACCTTTATAAGACCATACAAATTAGTTAAGACACTTCTATCAAAACTAGAAAGAAAACTTAAAATAATAGACAAAGTTAAAAACAAAGAAAGTAAGATTTAATATTTGTATATGCGCTTTTGATTTTATTTTTGTGTGTTTTTAAAAAAAAGTTGAGTGTTAGAAAAATGAGTTGATAATTTAGAAAAAAAATTTTGTTTATTTAAAACGACGGTTTCATAACCCTTATCCGCAGACACAAATATTAAATCTTTTTTTTGCTTTCTTTTTTAATTCCGAAATAACAACTTCAACTTTTTTATATACAGGTCTTGGTACACTATTAAAAACAGAACTACGCGCTAAACACAAAGAGACTTGCAAACGTATACCAAAAATATATAATTATATATATATATTTTTGCGTATACCAAAAATATATAATACTATATATTAATAGTATTATATATTTTTGTGTATACTATCTACAGGAACACTTGAATCTTGACTTTTGTCCAATTTTACTAACGCATTTTCTACGGCACTTATTGTTTGTAGTACAAGGACTTTTTCCGGTGGCAAACAAAATTTTGGGCCACAAGCCAAAACATCAATCTGAGCTTCTGTGAAGTTACAGGAAGTGTCATTAATAACAACAGAATTCCTAAATTCCTTGTTCGGCCAAATACTGTCGTTCTTAATATTTACGATTGTTGGGCAATTTCCTCATATAACAAATATTTATTCTTAACGTTTCGAAACCACGTCGGGTTTCTTCTTCAGAAGTACAAGATCTATAACAAAGTAGAATAGACATAAAAATTATATAAAACAACAGTCAAATAAACACATTTCGTCCGTGTAAAACCTTAAACAGATTAAGAATGGATTAAAAATAAAAAATTTGGAAAAATAAAACTATTTTGTAAATAATTAAAGAAAATAAATGAGACTAAAATAAAATATTTTGTAGAAATAAAACACTTTTTTTATAATTTTTAAAAAACGCGCAAAAACTTTAATTATAGCGTTTGGTAATAAAAGTTATTTTTAAGAAAAAATTAAAAATGGGAAATAAAAAAAAATTTTTTGAGTAAAATGGACGAACAATTTGTAAAATTACAGTAAAATTCCTAATAACATGGCGGAAAAGTAGATTAAAAGAACCAATATAAGGAAAGACGATAAAGAAATGAACAGGAAAAAAACAGAGTCTGTAAAAATTGCGTAACAGTAATTAAACATTATCCTTTTTCGGACACTACAAATTTGTTGATTTAGCTGGCAACCATTTTCGTGCCGCTGAGATTAACGCAGGGTGAATATCACTTTTCGCAAGATTTAATGAACGTGCTGAAGAATTAATGGTAATATGAAGATACTCTTTGCGCCGTCTTGTCGAAATCTTTTTTAGTTTTTTGAATATGTTCGAAAATTGCTGAATTTGTATCTTTTTCGTGTTCTGCTAAGCGTTTCTTTAAAAACCGTACCGACTGACCAATATAAAAATTGTCGCATTCTTTGCATTTAACATTGTATATAATATTTTTCTCATCTGTTTTTTTGTTGGATAATAATTTGTTTCCCATAAACTGATCATGAAGTGTGTTCGATTTTCCGCTAACAACTTCGATTTCAAATTTTTGCAGTATTTTTTGAATTTTGGGAGTAACATCTGAAATAAATGGAAGAGTTATTCGTTTCTGTGTTTGTTTTAATTTTGGACCGATAGGTGGATTAAGAGCTCTCGAAATAAACTTTTTGGAATATCCATTGTTCGAAAATATTTTTTCTAAAAATTTCAATTCTGAATCAGGATTATCAAGAATTTTTCTGGCACGGTAAGCTAAACATTTAATAGTTCCTGTAAGTTGATTAAGAGGTTGATTTGATGTAGCATGAACGCAACGGTTAGAATTTGTTGGTTTTCTATATATTTCAATTTGAAGTTTGAATTCCGTAGTGTTTATATTTTCTTTTATAATTTTTACATCTAAAAATGGTAAACAATTGTTTTTTTCTGTTTCAAGTGTGAATTTAATACTGTTGTTTTTATCGAATGCATTAAGTAATGAAAGAAAATTTTGAAATTCAGTTTCGGTTCCATTAAAAATACCAAATATGTCGTCCACATAGCGTAGCCAAATTAGCGGTTTTTGTTGAACGGTTTTTAAAAAATTGTTTTCAAACTTCTCTAAGAAAATACACGCAAGCAATGGTGAGAGAGGATTCCCCATAGGAAGAACCCGAATTTGATTATAAAAATGGTCTCCATGTCGAAAATAGGCGGATTTTGTAATAACTTTTATTAGTTCTGTAATTTCAAAATACTGCAAAAATTTGAAATCGAAGTTGTTAGCGAAAAATCGAACACACTTCATGATCAGTTTATGGGAAACAAATTATTATCCAACAAAAAAACAGATGAGAAAAATATTATATACAATGTTAAATGCAAAGAATGACAATTTTTATATTGACAATTTTTATATTGGTCAGTCGGTACGGTTTTTAAAGAAACGCTTAGCAGAACACGAAAAAGATACTAATTCAGCAATTTTCGAACATATTCAAAAAACTAACCATTCTATTGATTTTGATAACACAACAATTTTAGAAAAAGGAAAAAAGATTTTGACAAGACGTTTTAGCGAAGAACTTTTGCGCAAAGAGTCTCTTTATATTACCATTAATTCTTCAGCACGTTCATTAAATCTTGCGAAAAGTGATATTCACCCTGCGTTAATCTCAGCGGCACGAAAATGGTTGCCAGCTAAATCAACAAATTTGTAGTGTCCGAAAAAGGATAATGTTTAATTACTGTTACGCAATTTTTACAGACTCTGTTTTTTCCTGTTCATTTCTTTATCGTCTTTCCTTATATTGGTTCTTTTAATCTACTTTTCCGCCATGTTATTAGGAATTTTACTGTAATTTTACAAATTGTTCGTCCACTTTACTCAAAAAACTTTTTTTTATTTCCCATTTTTAATTTTTTTCTTAAAAATAACTTTTATTACCAAACGCTATAATTAAAGTTTTTGCGCGTTTTTTTAAAAACTTATAAAAAAATGTTTTATTTCTACAAAATATTTTATTTTAGTCTCATTTATTTTCTTCAATTATTTACAAAATAGTTTTATTTTTCCCAATTTTTTATTTTTTAATCCATTCTTAATCTGTTTAAGGTTTTACATGGACGAAATGTGTTTATTTGACTGTTGTTTTATATAATTTTTATGTCTATTCTACTTTGTTATAGATCTTGTACTTCTGAAGAAGAAACCCGACGTGGTTTCGAAACGTTAAGAATAAATATTTGTTATATGAGGAAATTGCCCAACAATCGTTAATATTATCATGATCATTCCTCAAAAGTCACTGAAATCATCTTTTACTGTCGTTCTTATAAAAACATCCGAATTTTTGGGAATAGAGTTTTTTAAATTTATTGTCATGTAAGTTGGTATTTTTTGAAATTAAAAGTATAACGATTTTTAGCCAGAATTAAAACAGTCAAAATGCTTTTGTCTGCTAAATTTTTAAAGTAAAAAAGTTTTAAAATTTTTAAAATTTAAAAAATTTAAAAATTAAAAAAAAAATTTAAATTTTTTCCGCTTCGCTTCGCTCAGCGGTCACTTTCTAATAGTATACATACATATTTCTTGCTATTAAACATTAGATAATATGTTATTATACCAAAAACAGTATATTATACAGCTTGATCTACGTTTATCCCTGCTTTTTAAACGTTTTCAAAAATTAAAGGGGGCTCCGCCCCACCCCCCCCCAAATTTTTTTGTACTAATATCGCCCCCCCCCCCCTCCCCAAGGGAACTCTGGGTATATATATATATATAAAGGTCCCTGTATATATATATATATATATATATATATATATATATAGTTTTGTATAGTGTTTTTTTGGGGTTTTTTTTGGCAAAAGTTAATTAAACAAAATGGTTGTTTTTGAAGTTTGAAAGATATTTTTTGTGGAATGGGGTTTTTAGGTTTTTTTTCAAAAAAATATCCAGAAAAATTGATTTTTTTCAAGGTTTTAAGCCAATTTTTTAGGTTTTTGGTGTGGGGCTTTTTTAGGGTTTTTTTCTAAATTTTAGGGTTTTTAGGATTTTTTTCGGCTATTTTAGGGGTTTTTTTTTAAAAACCTGGAAACCCTGTACTCCACTATTTTTACTCCACAGCTTTTTTTAAGCTTAAGCCTATGCGTTCCTAAGGCTAAGCAAAGCCTAAAAAACAACCTAAACTTTAACAAATAAAAAAAATAAAAAAATAGAAACGGATTAATGTGGTTTATTTGCATATTAGGTGCTCTTTAAAAACAGCAATGGGTCTCAATGCAATGGTACCTTTCGAAATTTAGATAGGGCAATAGTTTTGACAAATTCTGACCAGAGCAACATTTTTTGGCAGAATATTCTGACCAGAGCAACATTTTTTAGCAGAATAAAAAGAGAATCTAAATAGAAGCAAATTTTTGAAAGCATACAACACATAATAAGAATAAAATTCCTGTGCGAAGTATTTTGATTTTATGTAACTTTAGCTTAAACTTAAAAACAAAAAAATTTAAAGTCAGTCTGAAACGACTCGAAAGCCAAACCACACAGGACTGATAGGAGCGGTACAAGTCCCATATGTGTACCAATTATCGATTTGAATGATCGAAAAGTAAACTACGCACGTGAAACATCCTTATATCTCAAATCGTACTCATAGACCTCAGTTTTGAGGTTATTTTTACGATTTAAGTCTTCTGTAAAAAGTTATAAGCCCATTTAAAGCCCAAAAATTGACAATTTTTGATAAGTACAATTTATGTTCTAAAGGAAAAAATTTATTAAGCAAAAAAATAAACTAAAAACTATATTTTTACATTGCTAAAAGTGTGAAGAATCTAAAAAAATCTTAAAAAATTAAAAATTCGTTGGTCACATGGACAACAATTTTTTATTTTGCTTTAAAAGTTAATTTAAGCTTATTTTTGCTAATATTAGTTATCCTATGCCTAAGCAAAACCTAAAAATCAAGCTAAATTTTATGTTGATATATTTTATTTGATTATGTGTTATTATATTGACAAATTTTCATTTTTTCAAAATTAAAATTTAGCCATTTTTAACTGGTTGTCATAAAAATGGTAGAAACTAGAAAAACTTTTGAACTATATTCAGAGCCGCCACACTCTGGGCAATCTAAAAGTATATTTTTAGGTTATTTAAAAGCCTAAATAAAAATTTTTCCTTAACAACATAAATTGTACATACAAAAAAATGCAATTGTTGGCCCTAAATGGGCTCATAACTTTTTAGGGAAGACTTTATTTGTAAAAATAACCTCAAAAATGATGTCTGCGTGTCTGGTTTGGGGTATACAAGTGTTCAATATGCATATTTTAATTTTGGATCAATCAAATTGATAATTGGTACACATATGGGACTTGTACCAATAGGAGCCAGTATTGAGATAATATTTCAAAGAGGAAAAGCGGCAGTTTCCTGCTGCTTTTAGATATACTAAAGTCGGGTTGATCTTTTCGTAGCTGCCTTCCATTACCAGTCAGCAGATAGGCAGGCATATCACAATGGCGTGCTCAGGATTTCATTTGGGGGGGGGGCGGTCTGAGGGGACGCAATACTAACCCTGAAGGGGGTCTGGGGGGCGGCAGCCCCCCAGATATGGGGGGTCTGGGGTGCGAGAGCCCCACAGCGGGGTCAAGTGGCGTGGCCCCTTGTCTCGGGGTCAGAATGCCGCCCGGGGGAGAAAATTTTTAATTTAAGGCGCTAAAATACACTAGAAATTTTAATTCCAGATGATACTTATTACAAAATTTAAGGTTTTTTTTATACCTACACATTTAAAACATGTGTTTAAAACGTTAATTAAAAAGGATTATAGTGTTTATAGTAGTTTTATTAAATTGTATACCTTAACTACTGAACGGGATAATCGATTTGTAATCGAAAAACTAAGATAAATTATCAATTTAAACTACCCGCATAGCGGGGAAATTTAGCTTTTCTGACTATTAATATAGGCACCTTGCACCGAAACGCAATTTATACATGAAGTATGCAATATACATAAGTGTCACCATAATGGATAATTACCGTACTCCTACTTATCTTTTCATAGTATGCAGATCAACCGATAGAAAGCGCGCGAAATTACCGTATCTCCTACTTATCTTTCGTAGTATGCAGATGAGGCGATAGAAAGCGCGCGAAATTTTGATCGGTTGATCTGCATATGTCAAAAGAAAAGTCAGAAATTCGGTAATTATTCGTTGGTGAGCATTTATTTGCATACTTCATGTATAAACTGCGTTTCAGTGCAAGGTGCCTATACTTTTAAAAGGCATCAGAAAAGTTTCTGTATTAATATTAAAGAAAAAATTTTTTCTCTCCCAAAATTTAAAAAACGTAACGGTCCCCCCTTACAAAAAAAATCCGGCTTCGGCGGATTTTTTTTTTGGGGGGGGGAAGGGGGGCACCGCCCTCCCCCCCCCTGTGCACGCCACTGGCATATCGGTTCGGTAGAAAAATATGAAACTTTGTAATGCAAGCCAGCGTTTGTAATTGAATGGATTAGATGCCATAGCAATGGGCTGTTTTGGTTTTTAATTTTATAGGGCGCTTTTTCCAACAACAGTGGCCACCGGGTGGCGGTACTAATAGCAATATTACATAACAATCAGTGGTGTAGCCAGGGTTTCCTTTTGGGGGGCCGTCTGGGGGGGGAGAAAAAGTGCCACAAAAGTGGCACGCAGCGGTGCCGCCTGCGCCGCGTAGCGGCGCCATCTGACGCTAAGCGTCGGCCGGGGGCTCTGGGGGGTGAGGTGAAATTTTTGTTAAATATGCATTAAAAACTGCTTAAAATCGTCCCCTGGTGTTTACATGAACATACATTTTACTTTTGATTTTTTACCTAATTTGTGCACAATTATGTCTGATCTTCAAAGGCAATGAAATTGTCTATAACACAACTATCTATTTTCTGATGTCTTTAAATTTTGCGAATGAGTATGGTGTAAGTTATAATAACAAAAATATTACTGATAATATTAATTTTACTATATATATATATAAATCGGGAAAAATTTTTATATTGATTAATTTCTGATTTTAGAATGCACTAAGATTTGTATTAAATTTTTAAATCTCAATATTTGAAAAGTAAAAAAAAACTATAAAAATTGCCACGCTTCACCATGGGGGAGGTGGAAAGGAAAGGCACATGCCTTAGCTATGTATTTGAATGGTACAATCTATTGAAATTGATTAAAAAAATTGAAAAAAATTAACAAAATGATTACTGTACACTTCCCGCGAAGCGGGAAAAATTTCAGTTTTTTGGGTAAATTTATGCTTTTGGAACGCATCAGAAATGTTTCTGAATTTATATGTAAAGAAAAAAATTTTTATCCCAAAATTCAAAAACCGTAAGGTTTCCCCTTACAAAAAAATCCGGCTTCACCGGATTTTGGGGGGGGGCGGCCGCCCCCCCCCCTGGCTACGCCACTGATAATAATATGATAAGTATAGCGACTTTAACAAAATATATTTTTTATCCCTGCCCACTTTAATGCAGAACAACCCCTCGGCCTTTTGGCTTTATAGGCGGAGTTAGGGATCTTTGCCTCGTCACCAGTAAACTCACCCAAACCCAATATAGGAACAGTGTCGTGCCCAGTGCGTTTCACATGGCTATGAAATGAAATGAGCCAGTGAACAGGTCTAATATATCTTTAAGCTTATTGTAAATTTTTTCCAGTTATAATTGAGATAGCAACATTGAACTGCACCTTTAAAATTTGATATTATTGACTCCATTTTTGTAGTTGAGAATTGAACTGCCTGAGCCGGTGATGCCCATTTATCTGCATAATTTTTTGCAAAGCGAGCTTTATCAGTGTTTACAACTTTAATATATCTGTCAACAAACAAGCCGCCCATTTCCTCTTTGGAAATGTTCTTTAAATTTAATGTACCATTTATTAACTGCCCCCTGACAGTCCAAATTAATTCCTTCCACACTGCACAAAATGTTCTAAGCAACCGTCTTTGTGAAGACTTTGGGAGGTCATTGTCTCATATATTGGCTCCATTTTAGTCTAAGTAGTATTAAATCTAGTTTATTAGATAAGCAGGTCAAAAACTTGTTTGCTCTTCCAAACGGCATCTTAGTTTGCGACAGCTTACAAATATATGATCTAAATTATGTGGTACTGTATTTTTGCATAAAGGGCACATTTTAAAATTATTTGGCTAACCCAAAAATGTACCATTAAAACCCATATTAGAATAGGCTACCGTCCAGTTTATGTGAGAATATCACGTATATAAAGTTGGCGCATGAAATTCGTGCGCGCACGAATTTCCGCGCACGAATTTTGGGCCTGTATATATTCAGTCGCGCGCACAAAAAAAAACGTGTTTTGCGCCTATCACACATTGAAGAACAATATTGGTATATAAATAATTCATCGAGTTTTTGAAAAAAATATTATAAAACATTACTCTGCGATATTTAAATAGTTTATTTTTGTTTTTTATTACGAAAACACTTACTTTTTTAAACTTTAAAAAGCTCAGCAATCCAATGAACTATCCAGAACAAAATTTGATTTGATTTTGCAAACTAATAAAAAACAAAATCTACTTCGTTTTACGAAATATTTTGTTATCATATGGATAAATTTTAGTTATAAGCACTGTCCTTATTAAAAATTTGTTTTTTTTTATAAATAATAAATATTCTTATTGAAAATCTTTAATGTTTAAGAAAAAATTGTTTATAAACCCTGGAGTAAAACGTATGTAGGGTAGTGCATTTAATTTCGGCACTTTTCCCAATTGGGCATTTTTGATTTTGGACTATATCTTTGGTAATCCTGGACGGAATACGACGTTTGATAGCTCAAATGAGAGCTAATTATATGTATATGACTGTCGTGAGCTTTTTATTTGTTATGTTATGATATTTTAATGTGAAATTATGTGACTAATAAAAAATAAATTTGTTACTTGTTTTTAGAACATGGGCATTTCATGATTATGCAATAAATTGGTTTAAAAATTAAACTGTCCTGGTAAAATTTAGTTTATTTTCTGAATAATTAGTCCCCGTGGTTCTACGTTGCGTCTGTGGTGAGCAATCGTTATAAAATAAAATAGTGTAATTTCGGCACTCATATGCTGTAGGTAAAAACGGATTGAATTAAGTGGTCGGGTGTTAAATTGTAGTTGTAAATAGTTAAAAGACAACGTTGAAATGTGTAGGGGTCATAACACTGCACTTAAACTCGATTAAGAGGGTCCTTTTAAAAAGTGCCGAAATTAAATGCACTTTTTTCCCAAATTTTGCTCATTTTGATACCATTTGGCATTTTAGCTGTAACTTTTTGCCAGTTACACGTTGAACAACAAGTAGAAGCTTAAATTAAAGAAAACTGTCTGAAGATAATGATAGACTTTTAAATTTTTGAAAATGATGATTTTTTTACTGAGAAACAATCGATTGTTTGTAAAGTGCCGAAATTAAATGCACATATTTAATTTCAACAATTTTCTATTTTTTTTTAAACTAATTTAATTAAGTAAAAAAACAACTTTCGTACGGTGAAGCTTTTGTGACGCAACGCAGTATCGTGAAAACTTGCAAATGAGCTATAAGAAATGAAAATCGGGCCATACAGTAAAAAGCTACATCGAATAAACAAAAAGTGCCGAAATTAAATGCACTACCTATAATGTTTGTATTAATAAACAAATAATTTCTAAAACACAAAAAAATCAATCGTAAATAATTGCATTTTGAATTTCAATCAAAGTATACAAAAATATTAAGTAAATGCTCTTGCTCGCTCACTGTGCACTGATCACGTATAGAGTATTATGTATCACCAAGGTACGACCTAGGTGATACGTAAGATTTTATCACGGTTAAGTTTTGGTACCACAATAATTATACCAAAATACCGCCACCGTTAACCAAGGTTTCACCGCGATGGAACAAAAGTTTCAACGTGGTAACCGGGAAAACCCGATCGCGGGAAAAATTTAATAATTTTTCATTTCTAAAACCTAAAATTTTCTGTAAGATCTAAAATCTTTATTTGTGGCTTTAAAAATCCAGTACCCCACTCCCCACAAAACATAGCTGGGAGAAATCCTAAACAAAGAAAAAATAATTCTGTATAAGATTAACATTAACATGGTACGGGAAAAAGTGCGGTAAATAATTTTCAAAGAAGGCATATCGAGACCATAAAAAGATACTGGTTTCGTTTTTTCGTTTTTAAAATTAACTGATAATATTTCAGGAAGTTATAACATACAGTTATAAAACTGTATGTTCGATAATTATACCAAAACCATATAACAAAAATTTTAAAAAATGTGATTATGGGAGCTTGGGGCGATTTAGAACCTTTAAATGTGCAGTGCGGCAGCGGAGTCCAATTTTTTGTCTTCGATTTTTATAATTTTTTATGGAAACGTTACCCGTGCGTTCGAAAAGTAAAGGTTTAACAAAAATATCAAAACCAAAGACAAAAAGTTCGACTCCGTACGGCACCTTTAAGAAAAGAAATTGGTTTGGGCTTAGATTTAGGTTTCGCTTAGACTTAGGTATAGATTTTAGCGATTTTTACTTTCGGCTCCATGTTCCTAACTACGGCTCCAGATTCCTTATGGTGGCGAGTGGAAAAAAAAATAAAAAAAACAAGCCACACCTTTGTTTTCTTTTTAATTAATGACATTAATGATATACCGATTGTCAATTTTTTGCTTGAAAGGGTAAGTTTTGAAATGTTTTATTAATATTTTTATGTACAACTAAAAAATTTTTCTACTTAAATTTATATAAAAAGGTTATTTTAGTTCCGAGTTTCGAGGTTATTCATTTTTTTTTTTTTTTTTTTTTGTGTGTGTTTTTTTCCGACTTAACATGTAGAGGGAGTTGTATTTTCTTAATATACAGACTAAAGAAAAAGATTAATTCCATTAGGGTGAAGAAAATAGCAAGGTGTTCAGTAACCACTCTTTTTTCGAAAACATATCACGTGCAGAGTAACATGTGATGCAAATAAATAACAATTGGTTACATTACCCCACTGCAACTTTTTTAAAAATTTTTTTCGCTCGCCGGTTTATTCTTTATTTATTCCTGACGGAGAGTGGTTACTAGTGCTGTTACAGGTAGCTTCAGATTTTATTCCAGTTACAGTAACAGTACTATTATGGATGTCAAAAAACATTCCAGTACAGTACCAGTAAAAGTACCGTTAGAACAGTACCATTACTATCCCTACCTCAAATTTTATTTCAAGTACAGTACCATTATTTTTTTCAAAAAACCCAAATTTAATTTCAATATTCCAAGAATTAGTACTAGTATTAATTCCAGTACCAGTATTTTCGTCATAAATAAATTATTCATTGTTCTAAATGTACAGTGTTTTTTACAATGAGTTATTTTATTGGAGAACAATTTTTAATAGCCTATGTATTAGACTTAAAGAAAAACATTTAAAATCCCAACAAACCATTTTCAATGTTTTCCAAACCCAACAACCATGAAATCGTGCAATAAAAAATTAATACTGTTGATACTATTGATACATGAAATTGATAATCAAGATTTCGTCATCTGACAAATTGACCAATTAATGGTTGACGATGCCTATATGGGCACGGGGGGGGGGGGTGGGCGCCCCGAACTGTGAAGTGGGGTTCACTCCCCCGTGGGAAGCATGGAGAAAGACCGTCCCCAATTTGGAAAAATGAAAGAAAAAAAATGTCTTTAAAATGACTTCTAACTGCCTCCAAACTTAAGTTTTGAGGTCAAAATGATTGTTTTAAGCAATAAAAAGCTCAAAAATGCATATAAAAAGGGCTTTTTGACCTAAAATTAGTGTTTTTATACCTGTATTTCCTTCAAAATCGAAAAACGATATGGGTAAAATGCACTCCAGAAAAAAAAACGTATGGGTTATTTTGCGTTTTCTCGGATTTTAACCCCCCCCTAATTTGGGGTTTAAACCCCCCCCCGCCAAAAAATTAAAAAGTACCCTAAAAATATGACGCCATTTTTGACCTATGATGACGCCATCATCGCGAATTTTTTGCAGTTTTTAGCCTATTTCAATGTATTTTAAGCCATTTTAGACCTATTTTTACCTTATTTCCGCTTTTTTTGTCCCTTTT
>JASAMX010029841.1:0-14614 GCA_030248175.1 Microlaimidae sp. YZB2_3 | reverse complement strand
TTTAACTCAAAATTTTCAACGCCCTAATGTAAACGCTCATAGCGGTCAAAGGTCGGCGATCTATATGGCTACCTATTGTGCACAGCACAAGCACAACATAAATAAAATTCCCCTAATTATGTTTTCTAATAAAAACAACTTACATTAACGGCTTCCGCGATCAAGTGCAAAATTTTTGTTAGATATATAAGTTGCGCTTGACCTATCCATTGACTGTTTTTGTTTAGGAAAAATTTCCAGGGATTTGACATTATTTGATCCAAAAGGTCCACGTTAGAGATTTCATTGTTGGAGTACTGTAATTCCAATTGCATTATACTCAAATCACTATCACTGTGCCCATTTTGAACTCTGGTGGAAACTAAAAAACCTTTTAAATCACAATACAACAGTTTCAAAGAAAAATTATATAGTTAGAAAACGATAGCATTTTTGTATAATGAGCGCAGACCTGTGCATCGCCCTCCGGGGTTTTATTGGGAGGGGGCAAATAAAGCGGGGGCACAGGGGGGAGGAATTTTTTTGAAACAGGGGGGACAATAAAACCAGGAGGACAAACTGGGGACAAGGAGAAAAAAGAAAAAAAAAGAAGAAGAGAAATAAAAAAAGAAACAAAAAAGGTGAAATATATGCAAAAAATAGGTCTAAAATAGCTTAAAAAACATTCAAATAGGCTAAAAAATGCCAAAAATTGGCGATGATGGCGTCATATACAAAACAAGTCAAAAATGGCGCCATAATTTTTTGGTACTTTTTTTATTTTTGGGCGGGAGGGGGCGATAAAGCGGGGGAGGCACAGCCACCAATATTCCGGGGGAATTTTCAGACCAGACCGTGCACAGGTCTGTGAGCGTGTCCAGGGCGTTGGAGCAGAAAAAACGTTGCACCTTTCGTTTTCCAACAAGGAATGAAAAGAATTTATTTTCGACCAAATGACCTCTAATCATAGATGAACAAGGGGGGTCAGGGTGGGGTACACCCCCCCTAGCCTCGAAATTTTGGGGCCCCCCCTAGAAAAACATCCAGGGGGGCCCTCTCCTCCCCCCAAATTTTCGAATTTTTTACCCCTGACGCCCCTCTAGATTTTGAAATCTGACCCCCCACCTCCCCTCTCGAGAAAATTTTAAGTACTTTTTTTATACTAAATTTTCTTCCAAAAACGTGAATTTTTTACACAAATTCATATTTTTACACCCTTTTTATAACTGAATATCGCTTTTTATTCAAAAAAAAGTAGTATTATCTTATAAAAATACTATTATTAAACCTTTAATGGTTTAAAAGTATTTTGCTTCGGAAATTGGACCCCACCTGACCCCCCTCTAGGTTTCAAAATCTTCCACCCTGGGTCGACCCCCCCTAGAAAGCTAGGGGGGGTTCGACCCCCCTCCTAGATTTTGAAATGTCATTTACCCGGGGTAAACACCCCCCCTCTGGCTTTTTGACCGTGTTCATCTATGCCTCTAATAGTTTCCATCCGACGCACCACCACCACTAATCTTGGATACGGTCATGTATATGTCTTCACAAAAAATAGACATAGATAGGGTAAAACCCGGATTCGAGGGGTTAAAATTCAAGATACGCATTCTTTTCCAAGATACGCATTTTACCTATACACTTTACTCATGTCGTTTTTAAATTTTCAAGAAAAAATAGGTTAAAAAACGCTAATTTTAGGTCAAAAAGCCCTTTTTTGCATTTTTGAGCTTTTTATTGCTTAAAACATTGATTTTGAGCTCAAAACCAAAATTTGGAGGCAGCTAGAAGTCTTTTTAAAGACATTGTTTTTCTTTATCTTTTTCAAAATTGGAGGGGTTAACCTTGTCTTCCCAATCCTCACTTCTGGGTGGGGTGAGGTAGAAGGGAGGTTAAACCTCCCATCTCAGAATTTGAGAAGGGAGAATTAACCTCCTCCCCGGGTGCTGAAAAAATTTTTTAAGGATATACCTGGAATACCCCATTTTTAGCGTTTTTAGTACGGAGACGCCCCCCCCCCCCCCGAATTTTAGGAGGGGGTTTCCGTGGTACCCCCAATCTTTAGGAAGGGTGTCTGTCAGCAGTAATCAGGATTTTTGGGGGATATAACCCTCCCCCCCAACCCTCCTCGCTCCTCCTGCCCCTACCCACCTATAGATAGAGTATACTCGCTCCCTCAAAAAAAATTTGAAAAGCTCCAATTTACGGTAATGTATAATCAATGACCAGACCTGTGCACTGCCCGCCCCATCCCTTCCTTCGGGGTTTTATTGGGGGGGATTTCAAAATTGAAGGACACGGGGGGAGATCAATTTTTTTAACGGGGAAGGCGTCAATAAAACAAAGGGCAATCAGGGGAGAAAAGAAAAAAAGGAAAAAGAAGAGAAAAAAATGAGAAAAAGAAGGGAAAAAAAGGGACAAAAAAGCGAAACTTAAGTAAAAATAAGTCTAAAATTGCTTAAAATGCAATAAAATAGGCTAAAAACTGCAAAAAAATTGCGATGATGGCGTCATAATAGGTAAAAATTGGCGTCATAATAGGTAAAAATTGGCGCCATAATTTTTGGGCTGGATGGGGGAGTAATAAAACGGGGGGAGTGCAGACACACACCGACTAATACTCCGGTGGGGGGGGGGGGAGCTTTTCAGACTGTGCACAGGTCTTGATGACCATAAAGAATTTTAGTCCTATTGCTATTCTAGCGCTTATAGAGATTGTTACTGACACTCCTTCCTAGTTGAAGCCAGATTCTCACTCTTATTGATTGATTTCTGACCAAATACTAAAATATTAATATAAGTTAGAGAAAAAAAGAAGTTACTA
This sequence comes from Microlaimidae sp. YZB2_3, assembly GCA_030248175.1. Classification (NCBI taxonomy): domain Eukaryota; kingdom Metazoa; phylum Nematoda; class Chromadorea; order Desmodorida; family Microlaimidae; species Microlaimidae sp. YZB2_3. The sequence goes on along the minus strand of JASAMX010029841.1, from coordinate 11,811 downwards.
GGTACTAACTGTTTGTAAAAGGTATTTTGGTGGGGGAGGAGTTTTTAGCATTAAGTAGACCAATTCCCACGTTTCAGGGACGTAGCCAGGGGGGGGAACGGTCGGACAGTAGGAAAAATAAGGATAGTGGTTGGGCGGGGGGAGGCGGCCGTCCCCCCTCCCCCCCCCCGAAATGGTCGCCAGATAGTAAAATTTTGTGGTTTTCAGAGGCTAAAAATTCAAAATTTTCCAGCGCCTCGCTAATCACTCGGCGCCAAAATAATTTTAGTACCCCAATGGACCCCCAAAAACCAAAAATTTGTTCCGCTTTGCTTCGGTCAGCGGTCACTTTTTATAGTATACATACATATATATCTCGTTATTTATGTTGCCTGATGCTAATGTTATTTCAAAGTTAGTACAATAATTTTTATAAGTAATAAGTACTACACAGAAAGCAAAACAAACAATCATATTGGTTGATTTATGTACCTCCCCCCTCCTAAATTTTCCTGCCGCCTATAGCATTGGCTCGGATTTTTTTCATATAGATAGGTACCCTAGAAAACATGGAGCCGAGATGCTGCTCATGTGCTTTGGTTTACAATGTGGGTTTAGCCAAGGGGTCTGAAACTAACATCTCTAAATTCTTTTTTTGTAAAATCCAGGCTCTGCCAATGTGTGCTTATGTAATTTTTAACTAAGAAAACATGTTTTTACCGCTAAAAACATTAAATAATAGGTTATTAGGCCAAAAACAGTGTATTATACAGGGGGGGGGCCAAAACGAGGGGGCACGGGGGGGCAATAAAACGGGGGGGGCAAGCAGGGGAAAGAAAAAAGGGGAGAAAAAAAGGGGAAAAAAAGAGAAAAAAAAGAAGGGAAAAGCGAAAAAAAGGACAAAAAAAGCGAAAATAAGGTAAAAATAGGTCTAAAATGGCTTAAAATACATTGAAATAGGCTAAAAACTGCAAAAATTTCGGGATGATGGCGTCATCATAGGTAAAAAATGACGTCATAATTTTAGATCACTTTTTCATTTTTTGGCGGGGAGGGGCAATAAAACGGGGGGGGAGGCATATCCTCCAATAAAACGGGGGGCATTTCCAGACCGTGCACAGGTCTGCATACAGCTTTATCACGTTTATCCCTGCTTTTTTAACGTTTTCAAAAATTAAGGGGGGAGGGCTCCGCCCCACCCCCCCCCCTAAATTTCGGGGGACGGGGGGGGGGGGGGAGGGGGCGGAGCCCTCTGAAATTTTTTTTGTACTACAATCCGCCCCCCCCCCCCCAAAAAAATGAAACTCTGGATACGCCCCTGCTAGGAGGGGTCCGGACCCCAATGAAACTACCTTCCTAAAATTCAAAATTCGATTTACCCGGGTAACCACCCCTTAGCTTCCCGGACTGTTCTATGTACTCGACCCTCCCCTCCTCCACAAAAATGGGGGCAGAGTGTCCCAAAAATTTTATTGGACTCAAAAAAGCTCAAAATAGCAATAGAAAACTGATGTTTTGTTGTTTTGTGCAATAAAAAACCCTTTTATTTAAAATTGGCATTTTTTACCTTCAAAATCGATAACTCATTAGGTTTCATAAAAAGCACACCAGAAAAATGGTTAAATACGTTTCTCTGATTTTAACCGTGGTTTAATTAACTTTCCTCACTTTAATTTAAGAAGGAAGTAAAAAATATCTTTAAATTAAAACAGTTTTTAACCAACTCCATCACTGAAGATTTGAGATTCATTTTACTCAATTAGTTTTTTTTATTTTATCATCAAAATCTAAAATATATGTGTGTAAAATGCAGTCTATCAAACATTATGCAGTAAGAATGCGCTTTTCAAATTTTAAATTTTCTTTTCCCCTAGTTCCACCTCCTAAATTTATTTTTTGTTACCTTGTTCATTTTTAGTCACCTACAGCCATAGGTGTTTTTGGTCGGGTTCGCTAGGGGGGGTCCACCCCCGGGTGGGAGGCCAAAATTTTTTAGGGGGGGGGGGGTTCAGGGGGGTCCGGGCCCCCGGGCGTTTTAGGGGGGGGCGGCCCCGGGTGCGAGCTTTGAAATTTAGGGGGGGTCAGGGGGGGTCCAATTTTTTAGCAAAATTTTTTTAACTCAATAGTTTAAGTGTTTTTAGGTCTAATATTGAATTTTATGTATTAAAACAGCCTATTTAGGCCTAAAAAAGTGTATTTAAACACTGTTTTTAACTAAAAAACCGTGTTTTGGACAGTAAATAAAAAAAATATACTTCCAAATTGGTCGGGAGGGGGGGGGGGAGGGGGGTCAGCCTCGCTAGAGGGGGGGTCAGGCCGGACCGCTCTCGAGCTTTGGGGGGAAGGGGGGGCCCCCTGAATTTTTTCTAGGGGGGGGGTCCAAAATTTTGGCTCTAGGGGGGGTGCACCCCTCTGTCCCCCCCCAAAAAAACACCTATGCCTACAGCTAGCCCATTTAAGCTTAAAAATCATTTATCACCTCGTGCTTTCGCATGGATTCCAGTTTAAACGGCAGTTTTTGCAGTTCGTCTACCGCGTCTGAGAGAATCCGAGTCTGATGATTTGTCACATCCTGCAGCAGTTGTCTCACTGTTTCTCTTCTGATCAGTTCCGTGCACTAAAATAGCGCGATAAATAAAAAAATTCGAAATTTGGGGAAAGGGGCAAGGCCATTTTTTTAACTAGAGGGAGGACCACACACACGCAAGTAGGGGTTATGTTTGAGGGGGTTAACCACTTTCCCCCAATTGTGGAAAGGGTGGTTTAACCCATTACCTACCCTCAGCCAGGGAAGGGGAAGGGTGAAAGGGAAGGGTTACTTGGGAGAGGTGGTGGAGACCACCCCTCCCCCAAGTAAGGAAACAGCGGCAGTCGCCTCCTTCCACTCTTGTATTTTATGCTACTAGTAATTATAAACCCTGCACTCTTTCATCATTGGGAGCGTTTTGTCTTTGTTTTGTCCAAACATTAAAGTGACAAATTACAACACTTGGAGATCTTTTCAAAAGATCTTTATATATTTGCTTATAGGTGGCACACATACATGAACATGGGAGAAGGCCTGTGGTGGGGGGGGGACCAAACCTGAACCCCCCTCTCCCATTCCGTTTTAACGCCCCTCCCATTCCGAACCAACTTGCCCATGTATGATTTGCCCTCCCCCCTCGCCAAAAATGAAAAGTACCCAAAATTATGGCGCCATTTTTAACCTATTATCACGCCATTATCGCGAGCTTTTTGCAGTTTTTAGCCTATTTCAATGCATTTTAAGCCAATTTAGACCTATTTTTACTTTAATTTCGATTTTTGTCCCTTTTCTCCCTGTTTTTTCTCCCCTGCCTTTCCCCTCGTTTTAAAAAATTTCCCCCCTTGTACCTCCCGTTTTGGATTTGCCCCTCCCCCAATAAAATCCCGGGAGGGTGCAGTGCTTAGGTCTGTTTATTAGTATATATATCCAGACCTGTTCACGGTCTGGAAATGCCCCTCCCCTCCACCCGATTTATTAAAAGATTTGCCCCCCATGACGCAATTTTTTTCAGTTTTTAGCCTATATCAATGCTTTTAAGCCATTTTAGAAATAATTTTGGTTAAATTTCGCCTTTTTTGTCTCTTTTTTTCCCTTTCTCTCTGCTTGCCCCCCCCCCCATTTTATTGCTCCCCCCAATAAAACTCGGGGGCGCAGTGCACAGGTCTGTATATTTAAAGGGTTAAACCATTATTTTTATGAAAACGCAATATTTTTTAACCCCCCTCCCTAAAAACCTTCCTAACCCCAAAATACCCTAGGGTTTTTTTATCACACCCCACGATATGCCTCTCCGTTTTAACTCAAAATTTTCAACGCCCTAATGTAAACGCTCATAGCGGTCAAAGGTCGGCGATCTATATGGCTACCTAATGTGCACAGCACAAGCACAACATAAATAAAATTCCCCTAATTATGTTTTCTAATAAAAACAACCTACATTAACGGCTTCCGCTATCAAGTGCAAAATTTTTGTTAGATATATAAGTTGCGCTTGACCTATCCATTGACTGTTTCGTTTTAGGAAAAATTTCCAGGGATGTGACATTATTTGATCCAAAAGGTCCACGTTAGAGATTTCATTGTTGGAGTACTGTAATTCCAATTGCATTATACTCAAATCACTATCACTGTGCCCATTTTGAACTCTGGTGGAAACTAAAAAACCTTTTAAATCAAAATACAAAAAAATTATATAGTTAGAAAACGATAGCATTTTTGTATAATGAGCGCAGACCTGTGCACTGCCCTCCGGGGATTTATTGGGAGGGGGCAAATAAAACGGGGGGCACAGGGGGAGGAATTTTTTTGAAACGGGGGGGGACAATAAAACCAGGAGGGCAAGCTGGGGACAAGGAGAAAAAAGAAAAAAAAGAAGAGAAATAAAAATATATCTATATAAGGTGAAATATATCTAAAAAATAGGTCTAAAATGGCTTAAAAAACATTCAAATAGGCTAAAAAATGCCAAAAATTGGTGATGATGGCGTCATATTCATAACAGGTCAAAAATGGCGCCATAATTTTTTGGTACTTTTTTTATTTTTGGGCGGGAGGGGGCGATAAAGCGGGAGAGGCACAGCCACTAATATTCCAGGGGCATTTTCAGACCAGACCGTGCACAGGTCTGTGAGCGTGTCCAGGGCGTTGGAGCAGAAAAAACGTTGCACCTTTCGTTTTCTAACAAGGAATGAAGAGAATTTATTTTCGACCAAATGACCTCTAAAAGTTTCCATTCGACGCACCACTACCCCTAATCTTGGATACGCTCATGTATATTATATTTTTTCACAAAAAATAGGCATAGATGGGTAAAACCTATACCTGGGTAAGTTGGTCCGGAGTGGGGGGTCGATTAAACCCGGATTTGATGGGTTAAAATCCAAGATACGCGTTCTTTTCCAAGATACGCATTTTACTTATACACTGTACTCATGTCGTTTTTAAATTTTCAAGAAAAAATAGGTTAAAAAACGCTAATTTTAGGTCAAAAAGCCCTTTTTTGCATTTTTGAGCTTTTTATTGCTTAAAACATTGCTCGCCCCCCCCCCTTCCTTCGGGGTTTGATTGGGGGATTTCAAAATGGGAGGACACGGGGGGAGGTCAATTTTTTGAAACGGGGAAGGCGACAATAAAACAAAGGGCAATCAGAAGAGAAAAGAAAAAAAAGGAAAAAGAAGAAAAACAGTGAGACAACTGCTGCAGGATGTGACAAATCATCAGACTCGGATTCTCTCAGACGCGGTAGACGAACTGCAAAAACTGCCGTTTAAACTGGAATCCATGCGAAAGCACGAGGTGATAAATGATTTTTAAGTTAGGGTACTTTATTAGTTTTTGGCGGGGGGGGGGCAATAAAACGGGGTGGGGCATTTCTGGACCGTGTACAGGTCTGTATGAGTACAAAACATGACAGTATTATAATAAACTCACCCCCTAAAAACTTCCGGGATTCATTGATACGAGCAAAAATTCAATAACCGCTTTAACAAAATTTAATAAACTATATATTTTATAGTCAGTGTGTCGATAGCTTTGAGTTTAAACACAACACTTACAATAAAAAAATTTTCCAATTATATTTGGGTATGTAACCGGGTAACCTCAAAAAATTTTAACCTAAAATTAAAATTTTTGCAATAAGTACGCATAGAGCTTTCAAACGAATATAAACACGATTTATAAATAATATAATAAAAAAAGCACGCTTTGCTAATTTTTACAATTAACACATCGAGAACTTTAACATAATTTATTACTTGCCTATCTATGTAAAAAGGCCCTGTCAAAAATTGATATTTTAGGGTTCATCCAGTTCAGTTGCTTTGGGAACAAAAATTTTTTTTTCACCAAAAGTCAGGGCATTCATTCAACCAGGCATAAATCCACCCGGGTCGCAAACCTGTGGCTCAAACAGTTTTTGGACATTGTCCTAAATAGAGTATTTTTTCCCGTAATACAAACGATTTTTTGTAAAAATCGTAAAATTGACTCCTATTAACCCCTCGGGGTACCCGACCAGGTAGGTTACCCCTAACAAGATATATTTTTGAGCTTAGGAAAGTATGGGCTATTCTGCATAAAAATTTTGAGACGTAAGGATTCATTTGATAAAAAGTTAGAAATTTAGCTGAAAAAGAAAAAATTGTTCCTAAATTTAGGGCGTTTTGGGGATTGGGGCTAACCCCCCTAAATTTAAAGAATTTTTTTCAAGAGGTAGAAAAGATTAAGGACCTTAGCTTAAGATATGATCGCGGCACGTTCAAAAGTTATAAAAGCTCAAACGAAAATTTTTTTGTCACAATTTTTCCAGTATCACCAAAAAAACAAGGGAGAATAAATAGGTACCAAAATATACTGTGAAAATGATTTACTTGATTTTAGGGTTTTTCTTAGGCGTTTAAAAAGAAATTTTTTTAATCGGTTGTGGGAAAAAAGATTTAAATAATTCAACCACTGGTTTAATTAAATGGTGTTTTATTTTCGGCTTTTCAGGACCAAATTAAATTTTCAATGTGGAATTATTCTGAATTTTTTTTGCAAAAAGCGTTTGATTTGGCAATAGAAGCTTTAGAAAACAATGAAGTTCCAGTCGGATGCGTTATATCTTTTGCCGAACCTGAGTCAACCAATACAGTTTTAACACAGCAATTGAAAAATAAGGAGAATTTAATAATTGGCTATGGACGGAATGAAGTTAATCTTACGAAAAACGCGACTCGCCACGCAGAAATGGTTGCAATAGATCGCGCCATAAATTATTTCCGAACTAATTATCTTTCTGTCTCTGATGCTTTTAAAACTTGCTCGCTATACGTCACGGTAAGGAATCTTTTGGGCCTGCACCTGCACAAAACTGACAAAAGCTTTTGAGTGACCAGATCTGGAAAATGGAAGGGATGATTTAATATTTAATTATCTTCTCGAACTCGAATAGGATTAAATGATCAGACCTGTGCACTGTCTGGAGGTGCTCCCCACCGGTAATATTAGTGGCTCATGCTCATCCCCCTGTCCGAAACTAAAAAAGTACCCTAAAATAATGGCCCCATTTTTCACCTATTTTTCAATATTTTTTTGTACCTATAATATTTTTTCATTTAGAATGAGGGGAACACAGCCACTAATAATGGGAAGTGGGGATAATTCTAGACCGTGCAGTAGTCTGAGGTGATCACCTCCCTAGGATGCCCATGTTTGGTGTACCCGTACAGACTACCCCCATACTATACATGAGCACGGGGAGGGTTACCTCCCCACATTCTGAGAAGAGGGGTTTAACCCCCCCCCTACTCAGAAGTGGGGGGAAGAAAAGGTTAACCCCTCCCCCAATTTTGGAAAAATGAAGGAATGAAATGTTTTAAACATTAAAAAGCTCAAAAATGCAATAAAAAGGGCTTTTTGACATAAAAATAACGTTTTTACCTATTTTTTTTATTAAAATCGAAAAACGATATGGGTATTTTGCGTTTCTCGGATTTTAACACCGCCTAATTTGGGGTTTAACCTCCCCACTCCGGACCAACTTGCCCATGTATGCTCCATACTCTCCCATAAATTAAAATGGTGGAGATAAAATGTGATGCATTGCATCCCCAGCATTAAAACTTCTTGCCCCCAGAAAAAAATTCAGGGGTAACCTCCCCCAAATATTTATGTTAGTATATTTTTGTGCTACCTAATTTTTTATTTGTCAATTTTCTCTTATAATATAGGTTGAGCCTTGTATTATGTGTGCCGGAGCGCTGCAAAGTCTCGGCATTAATAGAATCGCTTTTGGTTGTCGAAATGAGCGATTTGGAGGTTTGGGTTCTGTTATGAACGTTTTTCCGGAGGCAATTATTGTTGAAGGTAAGGCAAGTATTTTTAATTTTATTTGTGTGTTAATTAATCTGTGCGAGTTTTTTCATCTCGTATGTGCGTGACAGTCGTCATCCTCTAAATTGGAGATATCCTTTGTATATAAGAATTTAAAAAATCTGGCGGGATATTTGTTTAACTGGACCGAAAAGGAAAATGCTCCAAGACCAATAGGTTAATATTACGCATTAATTGTTTTTATTTTTAGGTGCAAGAAATCAGGAAGCGGTTAATTTGCTAAAAGCATTTTATTTTTACGGAAACCCTAACACTGACAACGAAAAGCAGCGAAAAAAGTATGTTATTTTAAATAATAGAAAAAGTATTGCACGATTAATTATATGCCTGAACGCTAAACAATTTATTATAGTTTCTAAAGTTATGGCAGAGGCATTTCCATTCCATTCCATACAACTCGCTTTATGCAAGGCAACGGCTGGGCCGGAGTAGGGAAGGTTCGGATTAGGGGGGGGGGTTAAAATCTGGAAATCATTTTTTTCTATAATTGCGTTTTAAATTTTAACAAAAAAAAAATTAAATAAAAAACGGTATTTTTACTCTAAAACTGAATTTAAGTGTTTTAAGCACTGGAAGATGGAACCCCACAAAATTTTTAAGGTGGAGGAAGGAAACAGTGTCGAAAATTTTGAGAATAACCTTTTTCCTTTTTGAACCCTTTCCGACCACTCTCATTATGCATGGTTAGCCTAACCAGATTTGAGCATTCCCCCTACCCCCAGGGGTTTTATTGGGAGGCAATTTTTTTAAAATGGGGGCAATAAAGCGGGGAGAGCAAGCAGGGGAGAAAGAAAAAAAGGAGAAAAAAGGAAAAAAAAAGGAGAAAAAAAGGGAGAAAAGCGAAATTTAAGTAAAACAGGTTTAAAATGGCTTAAAATGCATTGAAATAGGCTAAAAACTGCAAAAATTTGCGATGTTGTCGTCATAATAGGTCAAAAAATGGCGCCATAACTTTTGGGTACTTTTTAATTTTTGGGCGGGACGGGGATGGGGCAAGTCCTCTAATACAAAGGGAGGGGGGCATTTTCAGACCGTGCACAGGTCTGCCTAACCATGGGTTTTTTTTATGGAATTGATTACCTGTGCTTTTGTGTTAAACCTTAAATATTTTTCTGGAATTTATTTAGCGCGTTCCGTTCCGTTTTTCCTCTATGATAGTTTTTACCGATTGTAGATCAAACACAATAACGGTGATCATAGTAAAATATGTAATTTACCGAAAAATGTGGAACTCCTATATAAATAATACGGAAAAGTGGGCCATTATAATGAGCCTGTCCATTTAAATGGCACTCTCCATTAAAATGGCATAGTAGTCATTTTAATTCGGCGAGTTAAAATGGAGAGGAAGCCATTATAATAGCCATTTATTCATTTAATTTCACTTCATATATATACACAAGTGTAATACTGTCCGGGCCGCATGAGTTTTTTGGTGTTGGACAGTATTAAACCAACAGGGGAAAACGCGTGCGGCCCGGACAGCATTACACTTGTGAGTATATATGAAATAAAATTAAATCAATAAATGTCTATTATAATGGCTTCCTTTCCATTTTAAGTCGCCGAATTAAAATGACTACTATGCCATTTTAATGGAGAGTGCCATTTAAATGGAGAGGCTTATTATAATGACCCACTTTTCCGTACTTCTTTATATAGGAGTTGCACATTTTTCGGTATATTATATATTTTTGATCATAGCAGGCAACCTTCTGGATTTTGAGGGGGTTATACCCGACCCGACTCCCAAAAAAAATTTTTTTTTGAAATATACCCCAAATACCCCATTTTTAGTAGTTTAAGTACTGGGACACCCACACTCCAAATTTCAAAGGGGGGGGGGTGTCTGCAATTTCGAGATTTAGTGGGTATTTAACTCGTAGTATAACTCCCCAAACTCCCCCGGTCCACCTACGACAATGATAGCTATCATCAACGGTCATACTTAAATGTTGGATACAACTGTTCCAGTGGGTGATAGCCATCACCAGTGACAATGCCGCCTTAAGATGAACCGAACCTTTTTCTGCATAAATAACCCTCACTGTCCTTCTCCCCCCGCTCACCTTAAATAATTAAACATTTCCTCGCGTGTTTTCGCAGCGTTAGGTACTATTCATTTTTACTATTTCGAACTGGTTAATGTATAAAAATTCCCATTTTATATGGGTACATTGGGATTTCCATACAAACATTGTATAAAATTAGTAGTACTGTGTTTTGCGTTTTTAATAATAAAATTACAATGTAATATTATTAACACGTAGGATATTTAAAAGGTTTTTGTTTTAGTTTCTATGGGATTAATTAATACATCGCAACAGAAGCGCATTATGCCGTATTGATTAACAATATACCCGTTTAACTTTACTTTATGTTGTATTATGGCTTGCTGTCTGATTAAAGCCGCTGTTGCTATGAAGCTTCAAAAATTACCTTATGCCTTGCTTATAAACGAGATATCTTTAATCCCGCTTTATGGTTTTTAACCTTTTTTGTTTTAGTTTTGTGGTGTAGGCGAACTTCTAAACTAATATTTTATTTAGTTTTATTTTACGAAAAAAAGTTTATTAATTATTATTAATTTATTATTAATAATTATTATTAGGTTTGCACTGGAATAAAACTGGTATTACTAAATATATTTTTCTAATTTGTCAATTAATATGAAAATTATTTTCGAGTTAATTTGATTACACCTTATGGTATAATTTTCGTATTGTGTCTTCCGTTAATGAGATGACTTATATTTTATTTCGGTGCAATATTAAGATAATTTAAAAGAAATTATTGAACAAAACTAAAATCAATTTAGATACTTATAATATCAAATTTTTAATGTTTCAAAAAGCCACACGTATAGTTGTATGTAAAATCAGAATGCAAAGGGAACGATCGATAGTTCTAATAATTTAAAAAAGTTTATTTAATTTCGCATAAAACATAACAGTCTTCGGCTTTTTAAAAAAACTACTGATTTCAAGAAAAGTGAGAAGGTTCAAAAGTTATAAATTGTCAAATTTAAAATTCCAAGTAACTGGGTTTTACTGTATAGTTTTTATCTATCTTTGTTACTACGGCAAAATATGCCACAATTCGTAAAAATTATATGCGACTGTGACCCATTTTACATTTCAAAACCACGTTATTAACTAGAGAATTAGTCACAGTCAATTGCATTTTATAATGACTGTGGTTTATTTGACTGTAGTGACGACTTTATGCTGAGTTTGAAAAGCCGAATATCGTTTCTTTGTTATAAATCCCACTCATTAAAAAATCTATGTTATAAAATCACACTCGCCTCATAACTATTCATTTTGCGCCAGTTTCCGTTGCAATTAATGCTCTTTCTTGGGTTTAATATTAAAAAATTGTGTTTTGTTAAGTATCATGTAGTTTAGAAATGCCGGGCGAAAAGAAGAAGAAGCGAACGGCGGGGGCGGAGAAACCGACAGCAGCAGCAGCCGTCACAGTTCCCCCGGATCTGCCGCATGTGCTTAAAAATTACACCAAAGCCGTATTGCGAAATCAACCCGAAAACATTTTGGAATGGTCCGCCAGGTGAGAGGAATTTTTTTGAGAGTTAAATTAAAAAGGAAAATAAACGGGGACTTTGGAAGAATAATGAACACCGCAGTTTTACGTAAAATCAATTGAAACTTTGGAAAACGGTGTATTAAATGGATTCGCAATGTGTGAGACAACTGCTTCCGTGTCGTGTATCCGTCGCTACCGCCCGTTTTTTGGGCTGAGTACCAAAGTGAATTAATATTTTAAATAAAAGGTTTAACATAACAATATTATCTGTAAGAATATCAAAAACGTTGGAAACAGTCAGACGAGGCAAAGGGAACATTAACCACCCACCAAACTTCGGACCAAAGACAAAGACAAAATAACCATGAATCCCCCTAGTGGAATTT
>JASAMX010029837.1:32500-94247 GCA_030248175.1 Microlaimidae sp. YZB2_3 | reverse complement strand
TCCTATTTTCGGTGGTTTTAATGCATTTGTAATTATATTATGCTTGTAGCCATTTTTTTTAAAGTTTCATAAAGAAATTCAAGTTCTTCCTTTAGGTTTTTCAAAATTTTTCTAGCGCGGTGGGCCAAACATTTGGCTGTTCCTAGTAGTTGGTTTTGGGCTTAATTTGATTTTGCGTGAATAAAGCGGTTTGAATGGGTTGGTTTTTGAAAAATTTTAATATTAAGTTTTGTTGACGTTTGTTTTATTTCTTTTGTTATTTCTATGTCCAAAAAGGGAATCCGGTTATTGTTTTCCAGTTCTATTGTAAATTTTATGTTTCCTGTGTCATCTTCTAAATTTGATATATTAAGCAATTCATAAAATTGTTGTTTTGGTCCGTCTAAAATTACTGGGGTCAAAGCCCGAAAACTGTACTAATATAATATGTATAATAATACACAATAGTAGCATGTAGAGTAAAAGGTTTGTTTTTTTAATTTTTTAAAAAGTTTATTTGGTGGGTAAGTTTCATGTTTATTGATTAACATTTTTATTTTTAGATATTTACACAAACATTACTATATTATAAAAAGTGGTTGTCACCTCAGTGACTTGTTGTTATAAATACGTAACAAAACTGAGGGGAATAGCCAAATACCAAAGGGGCAGCCTCTATGGTTTATAAAATGAAATTTTTGACTGCTTTTGGTAGTGGAGCCTATTTTTTGACACGGGGTTTCAATTCTCGCCTATAAAAATCTCCAAACTGTCTAAATACAAAATGATAAAAGCGGCAGCGCCACGGCCACACTTGAGTCCAACCAAATATTCGGGAATAAATTCGGGGTTAAGAAAGTTATAATGAATGTATATTCAATTTTATTAGTGATAGGTTTAGGAGCAGCCTCTATGGTTTATAAAATGAAATTTTTGACTGCTTTTGGTAGTTGGACCAAACATCTGACCTGGTTGCTGGATCTTTTCTTTTATAGCCTAGTTCTGAATAACCGTCTTTTACTGTACAAGAGAGGGTACAAAAGGAAAAAAATAAAATTTGAAAAAATCTTAATTTTCTTATTTTCTTTAGTTTAAACCTATACTAAATTAAAATTGCTACACAATCATTTATGTTTTATCATGTTGAAGTACTTTATATCAGTTTATGCTAAAGTTTGGTTTTTTGATTAAACATCACGATAGTCAGAAATCATTACTAAAATTGTATTTTCGTGAACAATGATTTCGAATTAGCAAAAATAAAATTAAAATTTATGTTTTGAAACTTATTTCAAACCTACATAGGTTTTTTTAATGTTATGGTTGTAAAACCAGAAATATATAATATACCAAAAAATGTGCAACTCCTATATAAAAAAGTAAGTCAGAGCAGGCCATTATAATAAGTCTCTTTATTTAAATGGCACCTTCCATTATAATAGCATAGTAGTCATTTTAATTCGGCGAATTAAAATGGAGAAAAAGCCATTAGAATAGCCATTTATTGATTTAATTGCACTTATATACTTACAAGTGTAATACTGTCCGGGCCACACGAGTTTTCTAGTGTTGGTTTAATTCTGTCCAACACGGTAAAACTTCTGCGGCCCGGACAGTATTACACTTGTAAGTATATTATGAAGTGAAATTAAATCAATAAATGGCTATTATAATGGCTTCCTCTCCATTTTAATTCGCCAAATTAAAATGACTACTATGCCATTATAATGGAGGGTGCCATTTAAATAAAGAGGCTCATTATAATGATCTACTTTTTCGTACTTTTTTATATAGGAGTTGCACATTTTTCGGTTATATTTTTGGTAAAACTATTCAAATTTTAAAAATTAATTTAAAAAAAGTCCATACCAAACTTTTAAATGACGCAGTTTTTGTAATTAAAACATTAAAAAAGTGGGAACCAAGCGCGCCAACAGCGCCATACCTACGAAGTGCGAAAAACTAAAATTCTCCTAAAAATGTTTTAATTAAGAAATATTGAAGGAAAGGGGTCGAGATACTAATAATTATTTGAAATATTTGAAACCGTAAATTGAACTAGTCGCTTGCTGTTTCTTAGTTTTTCCCCTACATATAATTGGCGCTAGTTGTCATTGTACCCTCTTCCTACACTAAAAAACCCTTATTCAGAACTAGTCTATGGAAATGGGACCACCTTGGCATGGCTAGAGTAATTGTTGTTGTACGTCGGCTACACATGGCAGTTTTTCTTCTAGCAAACTAGTGAACGAAATGCAGCTCCATAATGTGTGGAGTCTGTACCACTGGCCTTGCAGGAACACCTATGCTGCTCATGTACGACTTTAACTGTAAGAGTAAGATCAAAATCAGGCGGCGACTTAAAATCCTTTAGCTAAGACCTCGGAATGGGTGAACACTGCGCGCAGTGAACACTCTAGCGGTAAAGGTTGCCAACATCGTTATCAATGTTGGACGAAAAGTCTCAACCATGGGTTGGAATTTTTTCGCCCCTTCTGACTTGTCTTAGCGCCTGCCCTTTGCATAATCTGCATAGGGAAGATAAGTTTCAGGTAATGCAGTAACAACAATATTTTAAAATATAGTGCAGCGTTCCAGTTATTTAAATCAGCGAGATCTGCAAAGTTCCATTCTTCAGATCATTAATAATAATACCTAATACGACTTTTGAATATTTGGGTTTTGTGAAACAATTTTAAAAGTTGGAAAATAGTGAGGGTTGTGCTTAGTGACGAACGTGCGTCCGCAAGATAAAATGAGTCACAGTTGTGATTATTTTTTGTGTCACTTTTAACTTATTTTGTCATAATTTTTAGGATTGTGCTTAGCGACGGACGTCCGTCCAGTTCTGCGAGACAACAAGATTCACAATAACGAGGACGCCGTAGAGAGAGCCGTGCGAAAGGGACACTGCCTCTTCAAGATCTCTAGCTGCACCAGCTTTCCAATGCACGACTTCTTCAGGTTCTTCTTATCATTATTTTTCTTTTTTTTACCTCACAAGAGACGGGAGCCTTGCACCTGTTAACTTAAATTCGGCGAACCCTGCAAAAGAACCTCCAAATATTAAACTGATATAAGCACTTTAAAACGCTCATATTTCAAACATAAGCAACACACATAACATTACAAAAACACACATAACACAATTACAGACTAGGAACCTACAAGGTCGCTGTTGGTGGAATAATTTAATTAAGTTAATTAAACTTTAATTAAATAAAAATTAACATTAATTGCAGATGTTACACGTGTAATACCACGGAACGAAACGCAATCTGTGCCAATTGTATCAACAAGTGTCACAACGGCCATACGGTGAAATTCGTGCGCCATGACAGGTACAATAAAAGTTTCGTTATTATTTTTTTTAAATAAAAGTAAAACTCTTTTTATCAATCCAGTCAAACGTAATTATCGAAACATACGTGGTTGTATATTATCTAATAAAACAGGAGGTGCTGTCAGCAAGGGCGTAACCAGGGGGGTTATGGGGGTTGTAATCCCCCCCTTTTGGGCTGGCGGAGGTAAAATTTTGGAGGTCCTAAGAGAACAATTTTAAAAAATTTTCTCGCGCTTCGCTTCGCTCAGCGCTCGCCATTTATATACCTTTTTAAAACTTTTATATGATGTTTCTAATGAATTAAAGAGAATTTTTGAAAATTTTTTCGTGCTGTCGCACGGTTTTTTATGTTATACCTTTTTAAACCTAAAATTTTTCAAGTTTAACTGAAAGAAACAATGTAAATAACAGCAAAATGAATAACTTAGCGCGAAGCGCAAAAATTTTTACCCTTTTTAATGTCTTTTTTACGGTATTTTGAAAATTTAAAGTACAACCCCCTACGACCATATACAACCCCTCCCCACCCTTTCAAAAAATTTGTATGGAGTGCACCCCCCCCTTTCCGAAATCCTGGCTACGCCCCTGGCTGTCAGACCTATGCAATGCCCAAGGGGGGAGCAATTTTTTTCAGAACAAGGATGCGCGAAAAAGTGAAAATTAAATGAAAATAGGAAAAATAGCTTGATTATCCAAAAATAGATTAAAACTTCAAAAGTTTCGCAAAAAATTGGTCAGAAATAGCGAATGTTTTTTTTTAACTTTTTTTCGAATATAGAAAAGAGCAGCAATGCCCACTCCCTCTAAAATTAGGTGGTACTTCAGACGCGGACACCTCTCCTCCCTCGCCGCTCGTAAAATTTGGGGGTCCCAGTACTAAAAACGCTAAAAATAAGAAATTTAAGGTATTGGTATAGCTTAAAAAATTTTGAGATGGTCCGACCCCCTCCCCCCCCGCCCCCTAAATTTTGGGTGGTCGCGTATCGTATGTTATACCCTCCAAACAATACGAAGTAGCACTCTTATTAACTAGAAAATTAACACTAATGAATTAAGTACAAACTGATGCTTATCATCTGAACAGCTGCCACACTTATTTATTGAATTGAAATATTTTAGTGTACACGTTAGTGTAAAGTACAATGTTTAAAAAAACACATTACACAAGAAATTAATCAGAAAAATAGCAGTTTAGCAACTGTTAAAATAAGCTTAAAATAATGAAGGAAGAATTTTATTGTCATAAATTGTAAAATTACAAGACAAAACAAAATAAGCATAAAGCAAGAGAAAAAACATTTACAACTGACAAAAAGCGAGTAAAGGTTTTACGCTTAGATACCCGCTTTACATTAGAAATGTTAAAAACTTGAATTATTATTAAATTACATTACAAACTTAACTCATTATAATAAAATCCAACAAAATATTTTTAAAAAATGTAGGTACATTATGGGAAAAAAATTTACATTTACAATAGTAATAAAATGAAATGGTTTTGTACCAATAAAACTACACAGGATTTAGCATACATGGGCAAGATGGTCCAGAGTGGGGGGGGTTAAACCCCAAATTAGGGGGGTGGTGGTTAAAATCTGAGAAACGCAAAATACCCATATCGTTTTTTTTTCTGAAGTGCATTTTACCTATATTGTTTTTCGATTTAAAAAAAATAGGTAAAAAACCCTAATTTTAGGTCAAAAAGCCCTTTTTATTACGTTTTTTGAGTTTTTTACTGTTTAAAACATTTATTTTGACCTTAAAACTTGAGTTTGGAGGCAGGTAGAAATCATTTAAACACATTTTTTTCTTCATTTTTCCAAAATTAGGGGTTAACCTTTTCTCCCACCCAGTCCCCACTTCTGAGTGGGGGGTTATTAAACCCTTTTCTGAGAATTCGGGGGGTTAACCCCCACCCCCCCTTCCCCCCGTGCCCATGTATGGGATTTAGTACAAAATACAACAAAAATTTTTAAATCATCTTTTTGATTAAGTAAAATCCTAAAAGTTGCAATTGATTTTGCTTGTACAACGCTTCTGACCAAAAAGTTCCATATTTTTATAATTCGTTCTGAGAAAAAATATTTTCGACAGTGGAGTCGTTGCAAGGGCTATTAACGTAAAGCGTGTACTTTTTTTGGTATTAATTTATTTTAGTGTTTTTAATTTAACAACATTTTAACGTTCAGGTTCTTCTGTGATTGCGGGGCCGGCACCCTGGACTTGCACTGCAGACTACAATCAGAGGCTAGAGACAATGACACTGTGTACGATTCCGCCACCCCTACCGAGTCCGACACCCCCAAAGCCAACTAGTGCCGGCGCCCGGTTTCTTTTCCTTCTCCTACGGTGCCAAGTTTTTTCTCCCGCTGAAGCCTGGACTTTCTAATTTAAATCGAAAAAGGAATGTTGGGAAATAGAGAACTGAATACAGTATTTTACCGTTTACCTATCCAACCACCTCGTTGTATTCTGTATTAGGTATTAATTATCGGACATTGGTGCTTTTCCAATTAGATTGAATTGATTAACTTTGTTTTTTTTTCGCACATAATATCAATTTAACACAGCAGCAGTTTAATGAATTATAACAAAACTACCTGTTTTGAAAGGTTTTTTTATTGATTTTTTTATGTTTTTACAGTAAATAGATATATAAAAAACTTCGAAACAATTTCATGCTATGAATAGTGAGTGACAACGACAAGACAAGTACGGTACACGAATTTGAAAGGAGGGGCTGGCTATTTTGTTTAAATGGGCCTTTGAAAACCAGAGTGGTTTAGATACCCCTATCATGGGTTTTTATAGAGAAGGGAGGGTACAAACGTACAAACAATCAAACGTATTTTTTTGATATCTTTTTTAGGTTTAAATCAGTAGAATTAGAAAAAAAACCTGCGAATTTAGTCGAAAAAATTAACAATGGTGTTTTGGTTGTAAATAATTATTTTTAGTTATGATTTTTCATGTTACAAATTCAAACTCCGTGTATTTGAGGACTTGTTGTATTTTTATACAAAACTTATGAGTGAAATTTATAATATTAAAAATATAATTCATAAAATTGTTCTTAAAACTGAGGCTGAAATCGTTACTTACATACATCTCGCCTCTGATTTTCCTATTGTCGCGTGAGAAAAATTTTACGATTATTTAATACTGTTTAAGTTTAAGATCAATTTTTTGAATATTGTGTTTTAACTTATTTCAATTGGTGTGTGTATATGCGAACCTAATCATTTTTGTGCAGTTTATTTATTTAATTTTTCGCTTATTTTGTAACTTTTATTTTTGGTGTTTGCTTTTTAACATAATAACGTTGTATAAATATATTATATTATTATTATTTTGGATATTAAAAAAGCTTTTATGGGTGAGTTTCTTAAACTCTTCCGTTATGAGTTTAACAAAAAATATTTGTTTATCACGAAATTTCATTTTTTCTTAATTAATGAAACAGCGAATATAATACAAAAATAATGTTTATATACAAAAATTTTCTTGACATTTGCATGAATTATTTATTAAAAAGCATACCGAGCAGATAAATATTTTTATTGTTCTTTTATAAAAGCATACGTGGGTAGGATGTCAAGTGAAAGTTGTTGTTCCAGATTTTTTGATTTAATATCCATGCCATGAGTAATAGCTTTTTAATGTTTGGGGTCTATATTGAAAAAAACAACTCAGGTGTCCAAAATTTTAAAAGCGTGTAATGCAAAACCCCAGTCTCAGCAATTTTATTACTGGAAATCCTTAAATTTTTGACATTGCTTTAGGCCAGTTCACAGAATTCAGGCAATTATATTTCAGAACTAACAAAACATCTAAAAACTGCCGACCACCCACTTTTTACTACGCTCTGACCTAATAATAAACTTTAGAGATTTATAATAGAAGGGAGGAGGGGGTATCAATAAATAGTACAGTTTAAACCTAAAAAACACAAAAAAATGTTTTGCGAGTGTATTTCCTCCACCACAAAAGTTTTGCCCGTCTACCGATTAAATCCTCGTTACTACGGCAAAATGAGCCAGAATATGTACAAAATATATGCGACTGCGACTCATTTGAAATTGGTAACAGGACTTTTTTAACTAGAATATAAGTCACAATTATAGATGAACACGGTGAAAAAGCTAGGGGGGTTGTTTACCCCGGGTGAATGACATTTCAAAACCTAGTAGGGGGGTCCTAGGGGGGAGTTAAACCCCGCCCCTTAGCTTTCTAGGGGGGTCGACCCGGGGTGGAAGATTTTGAAACCTACAGAGGGTCAGGTAGGGTCCCATTTCCGAAGCAAAATACTTTTAAATTATTTAAGTTTTAATAATAGTTTTTTATAAGATAATACTACATTTTATTGAATAAAAAACGATATTTAGGTATAAAAAGGGTTTAAAAACATGAATTTGTGATAATAGTAAAAGATAATAGTAAAAAAAAAATAGTATAAAAAAGTACTTAAATTTTTCTCGAGATGGGAGGGGACTGGTCAGATTTCAAAATCTAGAGGGGGTCAGAGGTAAAAAATTCAAAAATTTCGGGGGAGGGGGCCCCCTGGATTTTTTTTCAAGGGGGAGCCCGAAAATTTTAAGGCTAGGGGGCATATGTCACCGAAGGGGGGGGTCACCCACCCCCACGGCCTCTGAGACCTACCCCCCCCCCCTAAGGCCCATTTTTGACCCCTCCCCCCCATCGACCCCTTAACCCCTGACCCCCCCCCCCCCCCCCTCAAGGCCCATTTTTCACCACCCCCCCCACCAGACACTCCCAAAAAATGCATAAAACTCGTCAACATCCCTCACAAAATTGACAAATATGGTCAAAAAAATGGAAAAAACACCCCAAGCAACCCCGCGTGCTTTTTTCAAAAAAACAAACACCCCGGGGTGTGACCATACATGGGCACGGGGGGGGGGGTGGGGGGGGTGTAACCCCCCCCCCCCAAATTTCTGAGACGTGGGCTTAACCCCCCCCCCCCCCCCACTCAGAAGTGGGGGGGGGGAGAAAAAGCAACCCCCCCAATTTTGGAAAAATGAAGAAAAAAAATGTCTTTAAAATGACTTCTAACTGCCTCCAAACTTAACTTTTGAGGTCAAAATGAATGTTTTAAGCAATAAAAAGCTCAAAAATGCAATAAAAAGGGCTTTTTGACCTAAAATTAGTGTTTTTAACCTATTTTTCCTTCAAAATCGAAAAACGATATGGGTAAAATGCATTTCAGAAAAAAAACGATATGGATATTTTGCGTTTCTCGGATTTGAACCCTCCCCCTAATTTGAGGTTTAACTTCCCCACTCTGGACCAACTTGCCCCATGTATGGGTGTGACCCCCCCCCCCCTGGAGGTCAAAAACCTCCACACCCCAGGGTGTGGACCCCCCCCCCCCAGAGCCGTCGAAGGTCGGTGACCTATGCTAGGGGGGTGGACCCTACCCTCCTCCCTTGTTCATCTATGTTTGCGAATGTATATTTTCCCCCACCACAAAAGCTTTGCCCGTCTACCGATTGAATCGTCGTTACTACGGCAAAATGAGCCACATTATGTACAAAATATATGCGACTGTGACTCATTTGAAATTGGTAACAGGTCCTTTTCAACTACAAAATAAGTCACAATCATTTGTATTTTTATAGTGACTGTGGCTCGTTTTGCCGCAGTAACGACGAAATTGTTTTCTACAAATTCACCGGAAAATTCAAAGGCTGTCCACCTATAGGGTTAATAATTATGTCTTGTTGTAATTGTCTAATTGTACAAAAATCATATTTCCTGCTAATAATGTTGGTTACGTATTCGCAAGCATGTCATTTTGGTCAAACTTTAATGAAAGTGATACTATTATTATACTATTTTCGTGTGCGCTTGAATTGTTTTTTATTATAGAAACTTAATGTAAAACGTTTTTTTCGAGTTTTAACTACTTTTAACTAAGCACGTCCGAAAACTTTATTGTGTTCAGTAGCTTTCTTTTTTTATTATTTTTAAAATAGTTAACTCATAATGAATGTGGGCAAAAACAACATGTAGCCTCCAACAAGCAATTCCTTTGTTTTTGTAGCCTTTTTTAGTAGTTTATAAAAAAAATTTCTAAACATTTCAAAAACAAAATTTTTGCCCTTTGATAAAGTCAGATTACATGTATAAAAAAATCATAATTTTAAGGTATAATTATTATATTTGTTATGTAAACTTTATCAAGATAAAAATTACATTAAAACCATTTATGTGGCTATGAAATTGGCTTATCAATTATATATATATATATAATAGCTTACCATCGAGAAGCGTTATGTTTTTTTTTGTTTTGGAATATTTTGGTTGTGTCCGGTTTATAAATAAATACTGATATATTGTGTAGGTTCTTTATAGTTTAATGGGCTAATATTCTAATTCTTTCTGAAGGAATTAAAATAACACTGTCTATTTAGCGAAACCTTTGAGATTATATTTAAACTTAATTTAAAAACACGTTTTTCTAGCTAAAAGTAATTTGATACAATGAAAAAAAATGTGCATTCTAAGCGTTTAGGCTTTTTTAAATTTTCTGCTTATATCAGACTTATGCTTATCCTGGCAAAATTAATGGATTAAAATGGTAACTGCTTTGTGAACAGTACTAAAACTTCAACCTTGTAAAGTATTTTTGCTAAAAATTCTATAACATTTATGGAATATTTGTTTTTTTAATGATTCATTTAAAATTTCATTTTTGAATATTTTGTGTTTTTTTTACAATTTATTGTTTGTGATCAGAGATGCACGTTTTGTGTTTATAATCAATGGCACTTGCTTTGTTTAACAGTTAAATAAACGCTTTTTCTGCTTTGCTGACTTGTAAAAACTTAAGCTGCCGACTCATTTTAAAATGGTTGTTACTACGGCAAAATGAGCCACTGTCATTATAAAATACACGTGACTGTGACTCATTTCGTAGTTAGTAAGGTACTGTTAGAAATCTAAAATGAGTCACAGTCGCATGTATTTTATACAAATTGTGGCTCATTTTGTTGTAGTAACAAAATGGTCGAAATAAGCTGGATGTTGTTGTTCATTGTTTCATAAAAATGGGCCTGTTTCATAAAAACCTTTGTAAATTCTCATTTTACAACTCTCCGCCTATTTTTTGTAAAATACACGATAAAGGTTTTTCGACTTGTAATCTAGGGGGAGCATCTGCGCGCACTGCTCTGCGCTGATTGGTCGCAGACACGTTATTTTATTTCCGCTGACCGATCAATATTCGCCGTGTCGTATATCCTCTATTATGTAATTTACAAAAAATAGGCGGAGTTTTGTAAAACGAAAATTTACAAACGTCTTTATGAAATAGGCCCAGGAACCTGACCGCATCCACTGGCCAATACCGTTCAATCTTTTTTCAGAGCACAGAGGAAATAAGTTGGTTTAAACAATGAACACTCCGGAAAACTTCATTTTGGTTATTGTTAGTGATAGGCGGAACTGCCGAACCCCCGGAACACCGGAAGTGAGATTTTCCCAAAATCCGGAACAGGAATTCTAAATTTTACCCGGAACATCCGGAACCCGGAACTGCCTATAAAACTGCGAAAACCCCGGAACCATAACCGGAATTGAGATTTTCCATAAATCCGGAACTGCCTATAAAACTGCGAAACCCCCGGAACCAGAACCGAAATTGAGATTTTCCATAAATCCGGAACAGGACTTCCCCATTTTGCCCGGAACTGCTCATCACTTGTGTAACATGATATGAACAGCAATTCCGATTTTATATAATAAAAAGATTGGGACTTCCATACAAACAAAAAAAAAACAACAAGAAATTGAATTTTTAGCCCACGGAGGTGAGGGTTAATGCTAGTGTTGTAAAAAGTTACTTTTACTTAAAGTAATAAAAGTAACGGATTTTGGATTACTCTTACTCGACTTTTGAAATTTGAAATACTCTTACTCGACTTTTGAAATTTGAAATACTTTTACTCTTACTCGGATTTTTTCACTGCAAATACTTAATTTAAGTAAAATTTAAGTAATTTCAATGGGTAGATTCCCTATGGGCTTGTTGTAAAGTGAATGGCGGAAGATGATTTTTTAACTGCTAACACGCTTAAACCATTAATTTTGACCGAAAAACTTATTAAAATGATAACTTATACATAAAATTTAGCAAAAAAACGTTAGAATGGAGCTTTGAAGCTCCAAAAACCGATGTTTTTCTCCGGTTCAAAATTATACTTTTATTATACTTTTACTTTTACTTTAAAAAATAGGTCTTACTTTTACTTTTACTTTACTTAAATAAAATTTTGACCATTACTTTTACTTTACTTAAATTAAAAAATCACAAATTACTTTTACTCTTACTTTACTTAAATTAAAACTTTTCAAATTACTTTTACTTAAAATAATCCAAAATGAATACTTTTTACAACACTAGTTAAAAGCTAGCTTTTAATTAAAAGAAATTTCAGTATCTGGTAGTGTTTTAAAAAGTATTGACTTTCAATTTAAGTAAAATTAATTTTAACAAATTAGTAAACTAAGGGTAAAGTAATTTGTTATCATGGGTGGCGCGGGAGCGCCACGGGGCGATTTAGCCACGCGGCGCCGCGCCAACCATGATTAGAGAACGTGGTTAAATTTTGAGATTCATGTTTATCTCCATCTTTTTATTATTCTAACGCTCAATCCTTAAAATCGATATTCCTCTTTCGTTATGGTTGATCACAATTAAACATGGGCTCATTGGAAAGAAGAAAGATTTACGCAACTTTCTTAGGAGCCAGTTTTTTCATTTAGGTCCTTGTCATCGATTTATTGATCAAAATAATAAATTGAAATATAGCAAAATAAAAAAACTTCTAACCGAACAATAACAGCCTTTTGGCAACAATAAGGATTGTACAGAGCAGACAACGGACAGCTCCTCATAGAAACTGCACAATAACAGCAGACGGCTGTGCTTGGTTGCTATTGGTGGCGGAAACCGCACAGCGCCACCATCTACTTCAACCGCGCGGAAAACGGTGAAAACAATAAAATATTTTTTGTTAATTCTTAATTTGCTGATTAAAAAATTAAATTAAAGTTTTATTTAAAAAAAAAATAATTGCATTTATCGGTGGCGCAAAAAGCCACGCGGCAGTTTATCAAACTACCAATTTAGCCAACAGCGCCAACTATAATTAACCAACGTTGAAAAAATTTTGTAATTAATGTTCATTTTCTTCTACATATTTTTATTAGTATTATTCTAACGCTCATATCTTAAAATCGATATTCCTTCACCGTTCATGTGGCGATTTAGCCCCGCGGCACCGCCCCAACTATAATCAGAGAACGTAGATAAAATAAAATTTGTAATTCATGTTCATCTTCTTCTTTTGCTTATTCTTTATCTGAAATAAATAATTGCAATCATTAGTGGTGCGGGTGCGCCACACAGCAATGTAGCCCCACGGCACTGCGCTAAGTATAATTGACGAACGTGGGTAAGTTTTGTAATGCATGTTCATCTTTTTCTTCTCATTATTATTATTTTTGTTTCAAAAATATAATTGCAATCCTTGCTGTTGCGACTTTTGACATAATGTTAATGAAAAATAGGTTTTCTGTTGATAATATTAAAACAAAAACATTATATCTCGGCAACGAATTGATTATAAACATTTGTCATTGAGCAGCTAATACTATACTTTATTAGGTTACTTTACTTTTTTTATTTGATTTAAAAAAGTGGTAGACTAGCCTTGAAAAATGCTCAAAGAATAGAGCTGGAAAAAGGGGCGATTTTTCCCCGGTCGTGAGTCGTAGACAAAAAAGATGTGGATTATTCTGAGATGGACATTATTTACACCATAAGCAACTTGTATTTGATTTGGCCAGCTGCCCACTGAATAAAAATGTCTACCATATTTTGCTTATTGGTTATGTATATATATATTGTACTGTTAGGCTTGGTGGTCTTACTGACGAGTGAAACACCAAGGGCGTTTAAGACTAATGCACGAAACGCCAACTGGAACCTGCTGGGGACAAGGAGCTTCACGTTGATTCATTTTAATCCGTAATGCATCCTTGACTTTCAGTGGATTCCAATGTGCATCAGTGTGGACTTTTTTGTTTGCTTAAGTGTTGTTTTGAAATCACTGGCAAGCAATGAGTTCACATTTGTTTGTACTGTTTGAGATAGTGGTTATGTATAAGTTAATATAATTTTATTTTTAGCTTCAGCTTTTAGCTTCAACTTATTCAGCTTAAAATCACAGGCTGCTCATATAAGCTGTTATAGCGCGTTTCATAGTCGCCTTATAAAACTTATGTGACAGTTCTGGTGATTACTTCGTCGTGGGATCTTTAATAACTTGCTGATGTGGATATAACAAGACAGAGTATAGTATATAAATAAGTGCCTGCTTTTTATGTTCCGTCTAGAAAGTTTACTATCAAAAAAAATGAAACAACATGTGGCTATATAACTTCAAAAAATTTCTTTATATGTTTACTAAGTGTTCTTGTCCGCTCCTTCTTGAATGCTTAGCTTTTGGTTAAACAGTTTTAAACATTATGTTAGCATCAAATAACATAAAAATAATTGTAAAACAAGTCTATGCTGTAAAGTAAGTTATCCTTGTTTAATTTACAAAATAGGCATTGTATTTTAAATATACTTTCACATTAGCATTCGTTCAAAATATATATACAAAATATTTTATTTTTTAAAACATTTTTTTAAAACATTCGTTTTCAAAACAGTTTTTCAGTTAAACATAATCTTATAAAAAATTTTTATAAACAGCTTGTTATAAACAATTTCTTAAAGTCATTGGTTACTTAATAAAAAATTTTTTTCCACATAACAAAATTCAATATTAAATATTTTACACGTAATAAAATTAATCATAAAAATATACATTATAAAAAAAAACTCAAAAATACTATAATATACAAAAATAATAAAACATATTAAATATTCTCAGTCAGTTATTAACTTGTGTCCATTTTATACAATTGGTAACTAAAAGTATAAATATAAAGTTTGCAAGGGCTTTAGTCAAAAAATTTTTTATCTGTAAATGTAAAATGTAGTAAAAAATTATTGGGTTTTAATACTATACATTAAAGTAACTTAAAGCGTTTTTATTTTCGTTTTTTTAAAAAAATTTTTGTTTTAAATAATGCTTGCTTTTTGTTGCTGCTCTCCCAACAATTGTTTTAAAAAATTATACATGCATAATTAGTAAAATAAATTTGTACAAGCATAATTACATCAAAAATAACTTTTATATTTAAACCTTTTTTACAAAAGTAGCATATAACAATATTACTAATTTTAATTGCTTTTAATTTTAGTTATATAATTTAGCACTTTTAAAACATTTTCAACATAATAATCTTAAAGCTTTATTTTGTTAATAAGAATAGAGCTGGTACATTGTATAGTTTTGGTTTTATTATACACTACTTGTAAATACTTTATAATATTGTTAAATTTATTTGCCCCGTTAGCTGCTAGGCGTTCTGGTAGCGGCTTGGGTGTGATCTTGCTTTGGACAGGCCAGGTTGTCCATTGTAAGCTGCCCAAGTGACGGTGGGTGCCAACTGCCCTCCTTAAGATAGGCAAACCCTACCAAAAAGTCCTGGAAAAACTTAAGGCCTAACAAGCCTCCTTAATTGTTACCACTCAAAATAATTTTCAAACTGCTAGTAATAACAATGTTTTTAATAATAGCCCTTACTACCTATACAATAAAAACACTCATTCATTCAGCTACAAACAGCCTGACGGACAAATAATTCATAAGTGTTCTAACAAAATCTGTAAAACATGTGTATTTACCAAACCATCTAATAAGGCAGTTATAGCTTCACGGCTAACCAGGAAAATAATGCCAATACAAGAAAGAAAAAAGCTATTTATCACAGCAAACTTTGTCAATAAAGGAATGGATATGGTTAAAATTCACACGCTTTTTAAAGATAAAACATTAATGAAGACTATAAGTCAGGATATCGGTAAATTAGGACAAATAATTGTAACTTATAAACATGAACCAAAAAATTTCCTTAAATACGCTACTTACTCCAAAGAGCTGAAACATTTGTCAAAACTGAAGTTACAACAAATTTTACAATCAAGTTGTCA
Organism: Microlaimidae sp. YZB2_3; assembly: GCA_030248175.1. Lineage (NCBI taxonomy): Eukaryota > Metazoa > Nematoda > Chromadorea > Desmodorida > Microlaimidae > Microlaimidae sp. YZB2_3. The sequence continues at coordinate 78,792 of JASAMX010029837.1, read as the reverse complement.
ATGTATTAGTTCACCATATTGCTATACTCCAGCTAAACACATAATTACAGGAAATTTAAATGTTATAAATGATTTAACTATTCGAAATATTCTTAAAAAAGGAGCCAATCACAGAGACTGTAAAACAATTGATTGGAATTTAGTGGAAACAGCAGGTATGCAAGTCTGCGAAAACTTTCTGCATATTGTTAAAAGAAAATATAGTAATTCAAATTTTGAAATGGTTAATTTTCAAAATAAGTTTCACACAATATTAAACAAAAGAATTGAATATTGGAAAAGAAAACAAATAAATGAACATAAAGAAGAAAAATTTGATTATAGAAAAATTAATGAGCTTCAAAAAAAGTATATTATTACTGTTGCAGATAAAGCAAGCAATAATTTTATAATTGTTTGTAGAAAATACTACTTTCAAGTATTATGTGATGAAATGGGTCTGTGGTTAGATAAGTCAAATCATCTTATGATAAAAGGAAATGATGTGTATCAATATTATGGAAATCAAAATGAAGAGAATATTGTCAGCTGTCATGATCATAAAACTAAAAAGTTTAGTCTGGAACTAGAAAACAATCACAAAAAACTACCAATTATTTTCGCTACTGCCAAACTACATAAAAATCCATATAAATATAGATTTGTTGCTGGATCACGAGTATGTAGTACAAAAGTTTGCAGTCTTATGGTTGGAGCAATTTTAAAACAGTTTAGAAACCATTTTCAAAAATATTGTGCAACTATTAATACAAGAACAGGTATCAATGTGTATTGGTCTGTGGATGGTAGCTTGAAAATTATAGATGCTATACAAGCCATTAGAAATGTTGATGTATTAATTACAGCTGACTTTAGTACTTTGTATACTAGTCTTCCCCATAATATTATCAAAGAAAACATCTACAACTTAATTGATTTACTATTTCAAAATGCAGGAAAATCATTTATTGCTGTGAAACGAAACACATATACTTGTTGGTTTACCAAAGAGCCGGAAGAAAATGCAGTAAACTATAATAAAATGGAAATAAAAGAACTGATTGATTTTGTTATTGATAATGCATATGTAAAATTTGCAGGATGCATCTTTAAACAAAAAAGCGGTATTCCAATGGGAACTAATTGCAGTCCACTGATAGCTGATTTGACATTATCAATGCTGGAATACAAATTTATGATTAATCGAGAAAATTTTAACATTGCAAAAAATTTAAAGTATGTTTTCCGGTATATTGATGATTTGTGCGCTTTTAATAATTCAACTTTCATGGATATCTGCAAAAAAATATATCCTATACAACTACCGCTAAATGAAACTACCACGTGTCGTAAAAAATGTGCTTATTTGGATATTCAAATGGAAGTACATCAAAGACAATTGAAAACAGAAATCTATAACAAAACAGATGATTTTAGTTTCGATGTAGTTCGGTTTGTAAATTATGAAAGTAACACATCAGAATCAGTTGGATTCAATACATTTTATTCTCAGTTAATACGTATTGCAAGAATTAGTAGTGAAATTGAAGGTTTTACAAAAAGAGTTATTGAGATTTATAAAATATTTCAGCTAAAAAACTTTCCAAAAAAACATTTAATTAGTTTGTTTAAAAAATTTGTTAACAAAAATAAATCTTTGGTTTATAAATTTTCACTTACAAACAAAAAATATATTAATAAATTTATTTCAAATAATTTATTCTAGTTACAGTTTGTACAAAATTACTCAATAGTATTTTAACAGTTTCGCTATGTTTATGTCACCATTAACTGTTTTTTGCAGTGTTATGCTGCACCTGGAGTAATCCAGGATGTTCAATTTTTATTAAACCGTAGCAATTAAGCTGTCCCTGGAGTTTTCCAGGACGCCTTATTAATGCTACACCTGGAGCAATTCCGTGATGTTGTTTTTAAAAAAAAAATTTTGTTTTAAAATTTTACTTGAATAACCGTAGCTGTTTAAGCTGCCCCTGGAGTTTTCCAGGATGCCTTATTAAGGTGGCTTAATGCTACACCTGGAGCAATCCAGGATGTTTAGTGTTTAGTAAAATTCTGTTTTTAAACAATTTTTTGGCTTTAAAGTTTATTTTAATAACCGTAGCTAATTAAGCTGCCCCTGGAGTTTTCCAGGATGCCTTATTATGGTGGCTTAATGCTACACCTGGAGAAATCCAGGATGTTTAGTGTTTAGTAAACTTTTTGTATAAAAAACTTTGGGTTTTAAAATTTAAATTTAATAACCGTAGCTATTTAAGCTGCCCCTGGAGTTTTCCAGGATGCCTTATTAAGGTGGCTTAATGCTACACCTGGAGCAATCCAGGATGTTTAGTGTTTAGTAAAATTCTGTTTTTAAACAATTTTTTGGCTTTAAAGTTTATTTTAATAACCGTAGCTAATTAAGCTGCCCCTGGAGTTTTCCAGGATGCCTTATTATGGTGGCTTAATGCTACACCTGGAGAAATCCAGGATGTTTAGTGTTTAGTAAACTTTTTGTATAAAAAACTTTGGGTTTTAAAATTTAAATTTAATAACCGTAGCTATTTAAGCTGCCCCCGGAGTTTTCTGGGATGCCTTATTATGGTGGCTTAATGCTACACCTGGAGCAATCCAGGATGTTTAGTGTTTAATTATATGGCTTCTTATTTTACATTTTTAATTATAACAATCTTAATCAAAACTATTTATAATAAAAAATTTTTTAAACAAAACATAAACTCCAAATAGTAATCCAGCATGTTTAGTGTTTAGGTCTATCATTATTATGTCTTATCTTTTAATTATAGTACTTTTTTGTCAAAAGCATAATTTTTTAGCAAAACATAACCTTAAATATATTTAAATAGTAATTTAACATTTAAAAAATTTAAAAATTAAAAAAAAACATTAACAAATCAAAAAATAAAACAAAAAAAGTAATTTACTTAAAATATTATAAAAACAATTTTAAAATAAACCCAACTTAATCATTTTAATAATTAAAAAAACCCCAAAATTGTTAAATTTTGCTTGTAATATAATATAATCCATAAGTTTCCAAACAATTCTACACTCAGTGCTATAAATGCAGGTGTGTTTGGTAAAACAATTCTACACTCAGTGGTATAATTGCATGTGTGTCTGGTAATTACAATGGATTATGGGGTCATAAATGCTCTTTATTGCCTGTCAAAGTTACTATATAAGGTTGCAGAAAATCACAACAACTTATTTTAGTGTCCTCTGTTTTAATATTAAATGTTAATGTTTTTTATTGTTTTTATTGTTTTTAATGTTTTGCATGTTGTTTGTAAATTTGCTTATTGGTTATGTATATATATATTGTGCTGTTAGGCTTGGTGGTCTTACTGACGAGTGCAACACCAAGGGCGTTTAAGACTAATGCACGAAACGCCAACTGGAACCTGCTGGGGACAAGGAGCTTCACGTTGATTCATTTTAATCCGTAATGCATCCTTGACTTTCAGTGGATTCCAATGTGCATCAGTGTGGACTTTTTTGTTTGCTTAAGTGTTGTTTTGAAATCACTGGCAAGCAATGAGTTCACATTTGTTTGTACTGTTTGAGATAGTGGTTATGTATAAGTTAATATTATTTTATTTTTAGCTTCAGCTTTTAGCTTCAACTTATTCAGCTTAAAATCACAGGCTGCTCATATAAGCTGTTATAGCGCGTTTCATAGTCGCCTTATAAAACTTATGTGACAGTTCTGGTGATTACTTCGTCGTGGGATCTTTAATAACTTGCTGATGTGGATATAAAAAGACAGAGCATAGTATATAAATAAGTGCCTGCTTTTTATGTTCCGTCTAGAAAGTTTACTTTCAAAAAAAATGGAACAACATGTGGCTATATAACTTCAAAAAATTTCTTTATATGTTTTTTTTTTTTTTTTTTTTTTTGTTTTTTTTTTTTTTTTTTGGTGTTTTTTTTTTTTTTTTGGGGGGGGGGTGTGTGTTTTTTTTTTTTTTTTTTTGTTGTCATTTGATTTTGGGGGGAAATTTTGGATAGTCAATGAATATAAGAGGGGTAAGGGGGAGTAGTCTGGAAAAAGAATGAAAACGTGATGAATTAATATTTGGTTATTTTATTGAGTTATGTTTTTAATTTTCTTGGTTTGCGCGTTATTGTTTATTTCTTCTTGGCGGAGAACGGTCCGCCCTTAATTTCAGCCTGAAAGACATTGGCTTTAGTCCACATCTTTTCTTTCTAAACTCATGCTCAGAGAGAAATCGCTCCTTTTTCCTGGTCTATTTTTTGAGCATTTTTCAAGGGTAGTTTTTTCTTTTGAGTAAAATAAAAAAAATATAAAGGTCAAAATTTTACTTAGAGGTGCGGTGCGGAGTCAAACTTTTTGTCTCCGATTTTGATAATTTTTTGTGGAAGCCTTACCTCTACTCCCAATAGTCCACAAAATTTTTTTCAACAAAGCATCTTCAGTGGTTCAAAAAAAATGGCGTTGTTCGACAATTCTGTACGTGATAAATTTTTTAATGGGTATAATGATTTAAGTTACAAATTATACACTAAAATAAGCGGGTACTTTCTACTTTAATTTGATACCTTGATCGTTAAAATTGGTGCAGGATTTGTTGAGATATTACGTTTCGCGTACAAAAAACCCTCGATTTTTTCGCTAAAAACACGAAGTGTAGGAAAGAAAGGTAGGGTAAACTTTATAAAATTGTTCCGTCGTTTGATGTTTTGAACAAAAAAAACTGGCGGGTTTTTTGTACGGGAAACGTAATATCTCGACAAATACTCCACCAATCTTAACAATCAAAGTATCAAATTAAAGTAAAAAGTAGCCCACTTTTTTTAAGTGTATAATTTGTAACTTAAATAGTTATACCCATTGAGCAATCTTTCGAAAAGGGCCATTTTCGGGGGGTAATAACTCTTAAAACACTGGAGATATTTTGTTGAAAAAAATTTTGTGGGCTATTGTAGGCAGGTGTAAGGTTTTCACAAAAAATTATCAAAATCAAAGACAAAAAGTTTGATTCCGCACCGCACCTTTAAGTAAAAGTAAGCCCTATTTTTATGTAAGGGTAAAAGTATATAATAAAAGTAATTTCAAAATTTAGACCAAAAACTCCAATTATTTTAAATTTAGATTCGTTGTTTTTCTGTGGCTTATTCTAATCCGAGTTAATTTAAGTATAAAATTAGAATGTCTATATTAAAAAAAAAACAAAAACTTTATTAATCTAAAAATAATACGTTGTCTCAAAATGACAGATACAAATAATAACGTGACTCTTTTTCACACACAACAACAAACAAAAAAACACAGATTTATAAGGAACGACGAATAACGAAGAATTTCTACTTCTAAACTGCAGCGAAGCTCCGGAGATCAGGTTTTAGACAGCTGATCAGTTGAGCTTCTTATTTTCTTTATTTAAGCTGATAAACACATCTGCTTCTGCAATATTTTGGTGTTTTAAAAGTGCTATATTGTTTTATTTTTTAGGCTTTTAGGTCTTATAATCTGCAGACTTGCAGAGCCAATGCAGTTATCAAAGTTTTCAAAAAAACTCAAAAAACTGCCACCCAAACTTTTCAACACTCCAGATGGAATTCCTGCATTTTTCTGGAAAGAAACGGCTTTTCATATTGCTAACCCACTTGCACGCATTTCTGAACTTAGTTTAGAGTACAAAATTAATCCTGATGTCTGGCGGGACGCTTTTGTTACACCTATTCAAAAAAAGGATTATCTAGCCTTACCGCAAACTACGGGTGTGCATTGCCGGGAAATATGGTTTTAGCCGCGCCTTAGCTTTAGTACTAGAGGTTCAAAAATCGTTTAGCCTTAGCTTTAGTACTAAGCCCAAAAAAGGCTTAGTACTAAAGCACTTTAGCCTTAGCTTTTGCCAAACTGACAAATATGGAAATGTTCCTAAATTTTAAAAATTATCCTTTTTTTAAGGTAATTCTTGGCATTGCATTGTTAAGTTTAGAGTAAAAACTCAACATTAAAGATCTTTTTAACGTTTATTGCATTAGGTCTTAGCTTTATATTTTAAAAATATTATTTTTACAGTTAATTTTACAATTTTAAAGTTGCTCTTGTAACTGTATTTCAGTTTTAACTTTAAATGTTCACAGATGTATTGAAATAGCTAACTATCAAGAATAGTTTTTCTGAAATGAATATCTAAAGCAACAAAACATTTAACCAACATTTTTTATTAAAAAAAAACGCTTACTGCATAATAAACTTTACAAAATACCCATATGAAATTGTAAAAATAAGATTATTTTAATATTAAGCATTTAGAAACTCGAAAAATACTTCAAAAAAGCAAAAAAATCAGTATTTTCTAATGCTTAAACAAAAATAAAAAACACAAAAAATAAAACCCCATTTTCATACCACCTTAAAACCCAAATTCGTTTTAATCACTTTAATTAGCATTATTGTTTAAAATATTCACTCGTGTTTCTTTTAAAGTAAAAATATAGTATATTCAAGTTTTTATAAGCATAGTTTTCAGGCAGCTAAGAGTGAGGGAAGAGGTTGAGGTGGTTGGTTACCGGCGGTAAATTGCATCTTAAATTCTGGGAAGGATGTATGGAAAATTTTGAAATCTAAAAGAGGGTCAGGGTGTGTCTTGTGGATTTTCAAAACAAATTACTTTAAAGGTGTCAGATTGAAATTCTGGAGGGGAGTCAGATTAAGAAAACAGAACTTTTCTGATGAGAACTCGATTTTTCTCTAGGAGGGAGGTTCAAAATTTTGAGGTTAAAGGACCCCATCATACCTCTCCACTTCATGAATATAAATCTCAATAAATAATCATGTTTTTGATTGGTGAACACTTTTTTTTGGTTTTTTGGTCATTTTTTTGGCCAATTATTTTTGGGTGATTTTTCATTTTCCTGGCAAAAGCTAACGGTTTGCCGGGCCCATACCTTTTGCCGAGCTTTTGCCAGCTAATTTCAGTTTAGCCGCGCCTTAGCTTTAGTACTAAGCCCAAAAAACACTTTAGTACTAAAGCATTTTAGCTTTAGCTTTAGTACTAATGACACCCGTACCGCAAACTATCTACCTATTTCAATTACTTGTATCAGCTGTAAAATTATGGGAAGTATTGTTTGCGAAGGCATGCTTGTCTATCTACGCTCAAATAACTTAATTTCTAAAAATCAGTTTGGTTTTATTTCCAAAAGATCAACTGGTGTACAGTTGCTCTGCACATTGAATGACTAGACCAAAGCAATCAGAGACAAAAAACCATTAGCGCAGTTTACATAAATTATCAAAAAGCGTTTGATTCCGTCATTCACTCAAAATTACTTATTAAATTAAAAGACTATGGAATTGGCTACGAGCTTCTTAAGTGGTTGGCTGACTTTTTAAAAAAATATCGACAATGTACTGTTGTGGACGGCTTTAAATCAGAATACGCTAACGTTTCTTTCTGGAATACCGCAGGGCAGCGTTATTGGGTCTTTGCTTTTCATTATATACATTAATGATCTTGAAACTTGTGTTGAAAACAATACAACAGTTAAAATGTATGCGGACGATACTATGCTCTATTCCATCCATAATCCAAACCAATTTCCTCATAATTTTCAAAATTCTCTTTCACAATTTTCTCAGTGTCCAGTATGTGGCAACTAAGGGTTGCCCCTGAAAAATGTTACTCAATCTCTTTTGGGTTTGGTAATCAACAAAGGGTTTTTACCTTAGGCTACCATGTCTTAGACAACGTTAACTCAGTCAATGACCTTGGAATCATGATTTCAAATGATTTTAAATTCTCTCTACACTGTATAGAAATCTCAAACAAAGCTTTGGCTAAAACCTCTCTTCTTTTTCGTTTTCGTGCTTTTAAAATTAAAAATAAAACTGTTTTATTGCGTGCTTACACAACATTCATTCGCCCTCTAGTTGAATACGAAACATCAGTTTGGTCACCATATCTGAAAAAAGATATTAAATGTGTTAAGCGAGTGCAGCTAATGTTTACTAGAAAATTGTTTTCTAAATGCTCAATGAAAAAAATTTGTTACATGGATCGTATAAAATATCTTGGAATTGAAAGCTTGGAGTCTCGTCGTAAAAAAATGAGTTGATTAATTGCTACAAAATCATACGTAACAAAGTAGATGTATAGTAAACCCATCAGATTTTTTTAAGCTTTCTGCTTACCCTAAAACTAGAAACAACGGCTTTAAATTAGTATTGGAAAACGCACGCGTTAATGTTTGTAAACACTTTTTTCAAATAGAGTGGGTCCTTGGTGGAACTCTTTACCATTTGATGTGGTGTCTGCTCCAACAGTTAAATTATTTGAAAAAAAACTTGTATCTATACCCACAACCCCCTATTTGTGTTCCGTATTTTAAAATTTTTATTATTTTTGTTTTATTCTGTGTTATTTTGCATTGCTACAATATTGTATGTAAGTGTGTTTATGTATGTTTATACATGTGACCTATACAATAAACATGATTAATAATAATAAATATTAACTAGTTCAAGTCTTGTCTTGTAACAGGCGGCCGTTAAAATTATTTTTGAATTTGAATATATGTCATGATCGACCGCACAATTAGTCAAATCACAAAATTGTGATTATCAATCCATTCTCCGCTGTCAGTTATATATATGTTCGTTAAAAGACCAGCAAACTTAAGACCCGTGTTATTGGCTGTGCTTCACGGTATAAGCTTGCTAACTGTAAATCCCATTTACCTTTACTGCACAAATGTCAAATAAAAAAAGCATTGCTACCAATCGATTCTCCGTTACAAGTTCTATCTATTTATGTTCTGAATTTTAAGTCATATAGATTTTATTCGGCCGACTTATAATTGTTTTAAATAAAATTTACATATACGTCATGCTTGACCGCACAATATCAGATCACAAAATCGTTATTATCAATCGATTCTTCGTTGTCAGTTGTATTTATGTTCCAAATTTCAAGCGGTATAAATTTTATTCGGCCGATTTATAATTGTTTTAAATAAAATTTGCATATACGTCATGATCGACCGCACAATTTGTCACATTACAAAATCGTGATTATCAATCGATGCTCCGTTGTCAGTTGTATTTATGTTCCAAATTTCAAGCCATATAATTTTTATTCGGCCGATTTATAATTGTTTTAAATAAAATTTGCATATACGTCATGATCGACCGTACAATTTGTCAAATTACAAAATCAGGATTATCAATCGATTCTCCATTGTCAGTTGTATATATGTTCCAAATGTCAACTTATATAGAGGTGATTCGACCGGGTTGTTCAAAATCAAAGAAAGTGTTGGGAAGTTACTCACTTACTTATTTACTTACTCATCTGAAAATAATACCCGGCGGCCCAAGGCCGCCGGAATAATCTAGTGTTTTTTTTAAGATGAATAAAATACTATTCCTTCATGTGACTGGTCGATTTAATGATAAATCCTATGCTGCAATATTACCCGTTTCCGTGATCGCCTTTTCCCGGTTATCATGGTGAAACCTTCGTACCACAGTTCTGGTATTTTCGTCTGACCATTGTGGTGCGTGTAAATTTTACCGCGGTTAACTTTACGTATTACCTAGGTGATGCGTAATATTGTGTACGTGATTAAAATTTGCATAATTGCTACTGTACCAGCTTTAACCCTACCAATTTGCTCGACTACTGCGGGTCTTGTGCAGAAGATTTCCGTTTAAAAAACTCACGAACAGACTATCTTATAAAAAATAAACCGTAAACAATGAAGAAATTTCCAGAAAAACTTGCCCTAGGGCATTTTAGCCAATAAGCCAAATTTTTTTACTGAATCAGCCATATGCGGTTATAATAAAGAGTTTTTTATTAACCAATGCGAGCTATTCTTTAAAAAACTTACTTACAAAGTGATTGCTTCTTTAGTAAGATAAATCGCTCAATCTTTAAGTTTTAATAGTAAATCATTGATCTGAGAGTCAGTTTTCAATACAATCGTTAAATGATCCGCCAGGTACCTTTGGGGTGCGGAATGGAATTCCCCAGCCAAAAGCTAAATCTAACTTTTCACCTTCGTTTCGTGAGGCCCCCGCCAGCTGAAACGTTTTTTTTAAAAGTCTTGTTTGGTATTGTTTCGCTGACGTCATATAGACCTTGATCTGGGAGTCAGTTTAAAAGCAATCTCTTAAAGGTACAGTGCGGAGTCAAACTTTTTGTCTTTGATTTTGATAATTTTTTGTGAAAACCTTACCCCTGCCCCCAATAGTCCACAAAAAGGTTTTCAACAAATTATCTCCGTGGTTCAGGAGTTATGACCCCGCAAAAATAGCGTTTTTCAAAAATTCTGTACGTGAAAGATTGCTGAATGTGTATAACGATTTAGGTTACAGATTATGCACTCAAAAAAGCGGCTATTTTTTACTTTGATTTGATACCTGGATTGTAAGATTGGTGTAATATTTGTCGAGATATTGCGTTTCTCGTACAAAAAACACTCTTTTTCGCTAAAAACACGAAGTGAAGGAAAGAAAAGTTGGGCAAACTTCAGAAAATCAGTGCCGTCGTTTGGTATTTTTAATGAAAAAATCGCGGGTTTTTTGTACGGGAATCGCAATATTTCGACAAATACTGCACCAATCTTAACGATCAAGGTATAAAATCAGAGCAGAAAATAGCCCCTTTTGTTTGATTGCATAATTTCTAACGTAAATTGTAACACCCATTGAGCAATTTGTCACGTACAGAATGGTCGAAAAATGCCATTTTTGTAGGTCAACTCTTGACTCACTGCAGATATTTTGTTGAAAAAATTTTTGTGGACAATTGGGGGCAGGGGTAAGGTTTTCACAAAAAATTATCAAAATCGAAGAGAAAAAGTTTGACTCCGCACTGCACCTTTAAGTATCCGTCAGGTAATTTGGGGTAGTAAAATGCGGGGTGAAAATCCTTAGCCAAAAGCTAAATTTTACCCATAAAGGTCTGAGCGGACTAATTATATTAGATTCTTTGATTCATCGTACAAACAGAGTAACCTAGCATAAGAATTAAAAGCTATGTATAAGAATTAAAAGTAGGTGAAGCGTTTTAATTTAAGCATTTGTTTAGCATACATTAGCAGATTGTTAATTCAATCGTGCATAGTAACCAATTGCAACAATTCAATTGAAAAGGAAAAAGAGGGTAAGGGAAAAGGAACCCATATTTACTTAGTAAATTATGCTAAAACAGATATAAGATAAATTTACCATAAATATATGGTAAATTTACAATTTAGATTGTTACAATCTAAAAACCTAAAAAAGGGTTAAACATTTTATTTAAACATTATTATTACTATTTATGTAGAAAAATTAATAATACGAAAAACTTGTTTTAAAATTAAAAAATGCATTTCGCACCTGAACATAGATACATTTTTTAATTTAGTAATTAAGACAACAGCGGTGCTCATCAGTATGTTACTGTTATACTTAATATAATTATTAACTTGAAATTTATATTTTAAATACAACAATTATGAACTGAAGTTAGTCAAATCAAAATTACTTTATCTGTTGCTTTGTTCAAGCGAGGTCTTTTTACGCCACTCACCTCCCCCATATTTGTAGTTATGTTCTGTTTTTTCTAAATTTCGGATCTTTATTTTACCTAAAAACTTCTAACTTTACCATGTTCCTGACTTTTTTTGTGATAAATGTGACATCGTCTTATCAATCTCAGTGCGGTATTAACTTGCTTATGTATGTTTCCTGTTTTTCAACGAAATAAATATAATAATAATAATAATAAATAATATAATATACCGAAAAATGTGCAACTTCTCCATAAAAAAGTACGGAAAAGTAGACCATTATAATGAACCTCTCCATTTAAATGGCACTGGCACCCTCCATTATAATGGCATAGTAGTCATTTTAATTCGGCGAATTAAAATGGAGAGGAAGCCATTATAATAGCCATTTATTGATTTAATTTCACTTTATATATACTCACAAGGGTAATACTGTCCGGGCCGCACGAGTTTTTTTCGTGTTGGTTTAATACTGTCCAACACGGTAAAACTCATGCGGCCCGGACAGTATTCCACTTATGAGTATATATGAATTGAAGTTAAATCAATAAATGGCTATTATAATAGCTTCCTCTGCATTTTAATTCGTCGAATTAAAATGACTACTATGCCATTATAATGAAGGGTGCCATTTAAATGGAGAGGCTCATTATAATGGCCTACTTTGACTTACTTTTTTATATAGGAGTTGCACATTTTTCGGTATATTATATATTTTTTGTCCTATTAATTCGGAGCATCTTGGAATAAAATAACTTACCTTCATTTTCCAAAAGGTAACATCATTATTTATTTATGAATGTTATTATTAGCCTATAGAAAGTAGAAACTTACCACTCTTGTCCAAAACCAACACTAAAATAAAAATTAAGTTAAATTAAACGTAAAATTAAAATAAATAAAAGTTAAGTTAAATTAAGTAAATTTGTTCTGGCAGGGAGTCAGTTTAAAATCAATCGCTTAAGTATCCGTCAAGTAATTTGGGGTAGTGAAATGCGGGGTGAAATTCCCTAGCCAGTAAGCCATATGGAAATCTAACCCATAAAGATCTGAGCAGACTAATTATATTAGATTCTTTGATTTGTCGTACAGAGTAACCTAGCATAACAATTAAAAGCTATAAGTAGGGGAAGCGTTTTAATTTAAGCATTTGTTCAGCATGCATTAGCAGATTGTTTATTGAATCGTGCATAGTAACCGATTACAACAATTCAAAGCTATAATAAAGTTAATGCTAGTATTTGATAAGCATTTGCTAGCAACCTTTGCTAAAATTTGCTTTTGCTAACATAGCAGCATATTTGCTATGTTAATTTTCTGATTTTATTGGATACTACTAGTTAAGTTAAACTTAGAAAATAACAGAAAAAGTTATTAATTTACGTAGAAGTTTTTAAAGCGAAAACCTCAAAATTTATTTTAAAAAAAATACGCAAAATTTTTTTTTAATTAAAAGTTTAAAAAAATGTTGCATATAAGCATTTTCCAAATAATTTGTGGCTCTCAAAAACAAGTCAAAACTTGTGTAATATTGATGCAATTTTAAAAACAAAACTATTGACGCGTCGTAGTTAACAGCTCATCATGTAAGTAAATCCGGCACCCAGCACGATATTTAGTGTTATGTTATTTAGTGTTAAGTGCGGTTTTCTAGTAATTACCGTGCTGAATACCGGCTATCAGGCCCTGTGCCAGGGGGGGCCAGGGGGGCCATGCCCCCCTCCCCCTCTGGGTTGGCCGGGGTAAAAATATGGAATATGATTTAGGTCCAGGTGGGGGGAGGTAAAAGCGAAGGTAACTCCATTATGAACCCTGCTTCTTCCTACCTCCCTACCTCCTTTCTTGGGATATGCCAAAAGTGGAGTCTGCCGGCCTAGCTGCCTTAAATTCAATGTAAATAGGTATTTTTAAGCCCTAATTTTGCTTATTTTTAATGCTAAATCAAAAAATTTCGCCTCCGGCGGCTGGGGGATCCCCCCAAACCCCCCGGCGGACGCTTCGCGTCAGTCTGGCGCCCCTTTGCGCGGCGCAAAATGCGGCGCTTTGCGCCGCATTTATATTCCGTTTTCAGTTTTCTAGAGTCTGGCCCCCTCCTTTTAAAAATCCTGGCACAGGCCCTGCCGGCTATACTTACATGTTAAATGAAAAGATGAGCTGTTTTAACTACGATGTGTTTATAATTTTTATTGCATTTCCGCAAAAATCACAATGGTGATTTTAGAACATTTTATTGCATACATTATTTTTTACGTGTTTATATTAAGTGTTTTTCATTATCAAGGAAAAATCACAAAATTGATGACCGTTAATTAATGGTAAATTAATAAATTGTGCGTTTATTCTACTATAAAAACATAAAAATCTCAAGTCTTAATTTTAATACATACTTTATTGATTCACCACTTTTGAAATTTTTTTCGACACTCACAAATAATACATTATAACTTGGATTTTTGGATTTATGTGAGCGACTTTTTTCACAGAGATAAGCCAATTGACCGTTAATTAATGGTAAATTAATAAATTGTGCGTTTATTCTACTATAAAAACATAAAAATCTCAAGTCTTAATTTTAATACATACTTTATTGATTCACCACTTTTGAAAATTTTTTCGACACTCACAAATAATACATTATAACTTGGATTTTTGGATTTATGTGAGCGACTTTTTTCACAGAGATAAGCCAATTGACCGTTAATTAATGGTAAATTAATGAATTGTGCGTTTATTCTACTATAAAAACATAAAAATCTCAAGTCTTAATTTTAATACATACTTTATTGATTCACCACTTTTGAAATTTTTTTCGACACTCACAAATAATGCATTATAACTTGGATTTTTGGATTTATGTGAGCGACTTTTTTCACAGAGATAAGCCAATTGACCGTTAATTAATGGTAAATTAATAAATTGTGCGTTTATTCTACTATAAAAACATAAAAATCTCAAGTCTTAATTTTAATACATACTATTTATTGATTCACCACTTTTGAAATTTTTTTCGACACTCACAAATAATACATTATAACTTGGATTTTTGGATTTATGTGAGCGACTTTTTTCACAGAGATAAGCCAATTGACCGTTAATTAATGGTAAATTAATAAATTGTGCGTTTATTCTACTATAAAAACATAAAAATCTCAAGTCTTAATTTTAATACATACTTTATTGATTCACCACTTTTGAAATTTTTTTCGACACTCACAAATAATACATTATAACTTGGATTTTTGGATTTATGTGAGCGACTTTTTTCACAGAGATAAGCCAATTGACCGTTAATTAATGGTAAATTAATAAATTGTGCGTTTATTCTACTATAAAAACATAAAAATCTCAAGTCTTAATTTTAATACATACTTTATTGATTCACCACTTTTGAAATTTTTTTCGACACTCACAAATAATACATTATAACTTGGATTTTTGGATTTATGTGAGCGACTTTTTTCACAGAGATAAGCCAATTGACCGTTAATTAATGGTAAATTAATAAATTGTGCGTTTATTCTACTATAAAAACATAAAAATCTCAAGTCTTAATTTTAATACATACTTTATTGATTCACCACTTTTGAAATTTTTTTCGACACTCACAAATAATACATTATAACTTGGATTTTTGGATTTATGTGAGCGACTTTTTTCACAGAGATAAGCCAATTGACCGTTAATTAATGGTAAATTAATAAATTGTGCGTTTATTCTACTATAAAAACATAAATATCTCAAGTCTTAATTTTAATACATACTTTATTGATTCACCACTTTTGAAATTTTTTTCGACACTCACAAATAATACATTATAACTTGGATTTTTGGATTTATGTGAGCGACTTTTTTCACAGAGATAAGCCAATTGACCGTTAATTAATGGTAAATTAATAAATTGTGCGTTTATTCTACTATAAAAACATAAAAATCTCAAGTCTTAATTTTAATACATACTTTATTGATTCACCACTTTTAAAATGGGCGGTGTGGAATGATATGTAACGTCCAGAAATATGAGGCCGAATAAATTGAGTTTTGAAACAAAGATTGCGAAACAATTTGCTGTTTTTAGCTTTTTTGGCTGAAAAATGAGCGATACAGGACTTGAACCTGCAATCTCCAGCCTCAGTACCTCATTGACTGACGTGCTGCGTTACACCATTGCTCGACAGTGTTACATTACAACTCATATTTATAAGACGTCATATTTCTGAAACATTAACACAGCGGGAGTTGTGACAGATAGTTGGCCCGCAGTGAACAAAGCAATAAATTTCGTGACCCTATAACAAGCTTTTTTTTATTTTTTATCTTTTTTTTTACTTACTTATTTATCACTTTTTACTTACTTATTGAAACACAAAAACAACAAAGAACTAACCAAAAATAAGCAGACCAATCAAATATTTGTTATATGATGTCTGTGTATGTACCGGCGCGCTTTTTTTAATTTTTTTTTTGGTTTTCACGATTTTTTTAGGATTGGTGCCTTGGAAAACTCAGCTCTCACTCTCCCGTATATTTTCGAAACAAGTGCTATTATCCCACACTGAATTCGAAAACCTTTAGTGCAATGAATTCCACTTGTCAACTGTTAGGTATATGTGTCCCAGTTTTAACAAACTTCGTTAAATTTTGAAATTCATAATTATTTTTTTTTACAACAGTTTGCAAAGTTTAATTAAGATTTTATTTGAAATTAATTTATTATTAAGATTTTTAAAAGTGGCTTAATGCTAGGTATTTTCATAAAAGTATAGTTTGTTTAATGCATAGATATACAGTTTTTGTATTTATCTGAAGGAGTAATTTTTGGTATAATCTAATAAGTTGTAACCAAATAAAAAACTAATAATTAATGAACTATAGTATTTTTATTGTAAATGTTTACCCAAACTTAACACCCCCAAAATTCTTATCATATTCGCTGTGTCGTTAGGTTTACCCAAACTTAATTTTCCCCCCCAAAATATTTTTAAATAAAAAACCTACCGTCCGTGGGAACCGAACTTCAGCGGGTCCCGTCACTCACGCATGGCAAGCTGAATCACTTGAGCCAACATAGCTATGAACGATGTCACATAAAACAGACTTATTTAACCTTTTTTTTTTTAGAAATCGATGAAGGTTCTAATTAGGGCGCGCCCCAATTAGAGCGTATGCTCTTATTAGGGCGCGCCCTTAAAAGATGCTATTACACGCCCTACTAAGGGCCACCTTTTCAGAAACAAGGCCATTATTAGCACATATGATTGCCCTAATAAAAGGGCGCTCTTATTAGGGCGCGCCCTACTTAGAGTAAAAATATATAATACAAGAAAAATGAGATGCTTAGAACAAACTGCTTGAAAAAAACAGGTCCCATTTAAATGCGACCTTTCGACTTTTGGTCCTATTTAAATGGGATCCCATTTATATAAGTCCCATTTAAATAGGTCCCATTTAAATGGGATTCCATTTATTTAAATGGGATCCTATTTAAATGGGATCCCATTTAAATAGGTCCCATCTTTCGACTTTTGGTTTTATTTAAATGGGATCCCATTTATATAAGTCCAATTTAAATAGGTCCCATTTAAATGGGATCCCATTTATTTAAATGGAACCTATTTAAATGGGATCCCATTTAAATAGGTCCCATTTAAATGGAATCCCATTTAAATAAATTTAAATGGGACTAGGTCACATTTAAATGGGATTCCATTTAAATGGGACTTATTTAAATGGAATCCTCTTTCAATGGGACCAAAAATCGAAAGATCTTTGTTTTCTAGCAGTTTGTTTTAAGTGTCTTATTTTTCCTTTAACATATATTTTTGCTGATTCTAGGACACGAGAGTACTGGACACGAGGGTACTGGACACGAGGGTACTGGACACGAGGGTACCGGACACGAGGGTACTGAGCTAAGAAAAAATACGTTTGCCACAAATATGTAAATTTTTTAAACTGAATGAGCCGAACTAAATTTTAATCGTTTGAACGTGAAGACAATTAAACGTTACATAAGTCGTTTCGTTCTTAATTATAAATAACATTTTTTCTTGCTTAAATATAATGCAATTAAATAATCAAAAAACTTCGTAAATTGTTTAAAAAACATCATACTAAAACATAAAATTTTTAAAGGTTATTTTACACAAAATTTATACCATGGGTTTTTAATAAAAATAATGATAATGTTTGCAGCTATTTCCGAATCTCTGAAGTTTCAAAACCCTTGCTTTTGAAAAAACTAAATAATTATTATTAAACAACCATGAGTGGAATGAGAACGCCAAGAAGTTATTTAATTACTGTTTTTTTTTCTAAATCATATACTCGTACGAAAATACGAAGCGAGTTTCAGTTTGTTGCTGTCCTTTTTATATTTAAACTCCTTTCATCGACTCTTGATTTAAATAAATAAGTTTTTTTGATAAAATCTTTAAAAATAATAACTCCTGCAAAAATAGATTTTAGCAGTAGAAATGTAAAAAATAACTTCCTGCCGTTTTTAGTCCACTCTAGTTTTAGGAATTTACTTAAACACATGTTAATCATTGAAAACAAGGCAAACAAAATGTCCTTTTAAAACCCAAAACATACAATTGTTAAGTTTTTTATGTATGATATTTTATACATTTAAATCTAAGTATAAAGTTGTGAGTTAAATAATCCAACAACGGGTCTTTGGGAGTCTTTAAAACCCATTGCACGGTAAACTTTATTTTCCTAAGCCTAAGCAAAACCCAAAAATTAAGCTAAACTTTATCATAATATTTCAATAATAGTGTGCTTTTTAAAAATACCGAATAATTTACTGTTAAAAAAGGCAAGCAATTGTTTTTCGGAAAGTATTTTACTAAAATGTTTTATTTGCAATTATTTCTGCAGTTATTTTTTCCGTTAATGCATTTTTAAGAATTCGTTTTTTTTTCAACACACCACGAAAAATAACCACAAAAATGTTTTGACAGCACAATCAAAGCATAACAGCAACCTTAATGCTTATGATCTTTCAAGTCGTCTCATAGATTCTCAAGATTTTTAAAGCTAGTTATTATATAAAAAAATTCACGAAAATGTATACAAATTACACGAAAATGTTTTAATGTTATGAAATTATTATTTTTGTTTTATGTCTTCTCAATAATTTTATTTTTATAATCCTCTTTTATAAGTCAGTCAAACAACTAAATGATATTTAAACATAATAAACTATTGTTATGCAATAAGTTTATTCCGTTTTATGCGGGAAGGTTATGTTTTTTGCTTGTCAGTACCCTCGAGTCCAGTACCCTCGTGTCCCCCTTGCATAATGAATCGATTTTGCTGCCAGTTGTGGTGAACGCAATTTTTTAAGCCCAGTACCTTCGTGTCCAGTACCCTCGTGTCCAGTACCCTCGTGTCCAGTACCCTTGTGTCCCGTTCCCATTTTTGCTTGGAGCAGTCAATGTGAAGAAATATATGAAGTCACATATTTTTCTTTGATTATTATGTTATATACTTTTGATAATATTAATTATAGGCACCTTGCACTGGAACTCGGTTTATACATGAAGTATGCAATACACAGGGAGTCACCATAATGGATAATTACCGTGTCTCGTGCTTATCTTTCATAGTATGCAGATCAATGGGCCGAAAGAGCGCGAAATTTCGATCAGTTGATCTGCATACTACGAAAGATAAGTTGGAGTACTGTAATTATCCATTATGGTGACTCCCTATGTGTATTGCATACTTCATGTATAAACCGAGTTCCAGTGCAAGGTGCCTATAAACCTTTTTTTATTTATGTTTTTCAAAGGTATTTGGTTTAGTGCAGCTTATGCAGTTCCATATCAGTTTTTTAAATGCTCGTTAAAATTTTATCAGCGTTCGGATTTTTCCTTACTTCTGTCGTATTTGCTGACGAGTTCAAGGTAATGTAATAATTTATTTCTTCTTTACTTATTTATCAGCATTGAAACACAAAAACAACAAAGAACTAACCAAATATAAGCAGACCAATCAAATATTTGTTATATGATGTCTGTGTATGTACCGGCGTGGTTTTTTTAAATTTTTTTTGGTTTTCACGATTTTTTTAGGATTGGTGCCTTGGAAAACCCAGCTCTCATTCTCCCGTATATTTTAGAAACAAGTGCTATTATCTCACACTGAATTCGGGAACCTTTAGTGCAATGAATTCCACTTGTCAACTGTTGGGTATATGTGTCCCCAGTTTTATATTAGGAATTTCCACCAAAAATGGGTTTCTCACTATCATAAAAACTTTTTAAAAAAATGTGCTTATTTATAGTTGCGTTTAAGTTATAATATTTTTCTTTTATTGATTACTTTCTTGTAAACAAGAGGAGATATCAGCTGAGCAGAATTAGCGTTGTAAAAAGTACTTTTACTTTTACTTAAACTAATAAAAGTAACTGATTTTGGATTACTTTTACCTTTAATTATACTCGACTTTTAATTTCACTTACTTTTACTTTTACTCTTACTCGACTTTTGAATTTTCAATTACTTTTACTTTTATTCTTACTCGGAGTTTTTCCTGCAAATACTTAAATAATTAATTTAAGTAAAATTTAAGTAATTTCAGCAAGTAGATTTCCTATGGGCTTGTTGTGAAATGAGTGGCAAAAGAAAGTTTTTTAAGCCGCTAACACGCTAAACACCATTTATTTACACTAAAAAAGTTATTACAATTAAAATTTATACTTAAAATTAGTAAAACACTTTTAAACTGAGCTCTGGAGGTCCGAAAATTGATGTTTTGGTCTGTTTCAAAATTACTTTTATTATACTTTTACTTTTACTTTTAGCAAGAATATTCTTGCTTTTAATTAAAAAAATAGGTCTTACTTTTACTTTTACTTTACTTAACCCGTTCCCATAATTGCCTTTTCCTCGGCTACAACAGTGAAACCTTCGTGTGACCTATGTCGTACTTCCGTCACATAATTTTTTGCGCGAGTTGTGCCCAGTAAGCGAGCGAATTGAAAAAAGAAAAAGCTAGTTAAAACGGTACGTTGGCAATATGCAGTTTTTTGTCACGGATACAATGTATTACGTAGGATATTATCGTCGTTACTACGGCAAAATGAGCCACATTTTGTATAAAATACATGCGACTGTGACTTATTTTAGATTTCTAACAGTACCTTACTAACTACGGAATGAGTCAAATTCACCAGTATTTTATAATGACTGTGGCTCATTTTGTCATAGTAACTACGTTATATGTTGCAAAAATTTTCATATTGCTACCGTACAGCTTTAACCATTTCTATTTGCTCGCTTACTGGATTCTATTCGCACACAAAAAATTATGTGTGACGGAAGTACGACCTAAGTCATGCGAAGAGCTTACCGCGACCGCGGTAAGTTTAACGTATGACATTTGTCATACGAAAATACCACCACCGTGAAACGAAGGTTTTACCTTTGTCGTATACGAAGGTTTCACGGTTGTAAGGGAGGAAAAGGCGTTCACGGGAACGGGTTAAATTAAAAATTCACAAATTACTTTTACTCTTACTTTACTTAAATTAAAAATTTTCAAATTACTTTTACTTTTACTTAAAATAATCGAAAATCATAACTTTTTACAATAAAAATATGAATGTCGATGTTTTCACTGTTGCAGTGCATTAGATACTTACAGAAATTTTGTCTCATTAGTGCCTAATTAAATACATAACCGCCTAATGTCAAATAAAATAAACATTTGCGCCCAAATTAAAAAAATAGGCGAAAATCCCTGTCAAGCTCAGTTTGGATTACCGCAAACGGTGTTGGGTTTGGAAAGGAGGCGGGATATCACCAAAAACACAAAAAAATTTTTAGGAGAAACAGTTTTAAAAAATACATACAAAGTTTTTTGCATACATCAAAAAATCAATAAAACATTTCAAAACACACATTGCGAATAAAAAACCTACATCCACACACAATCAGTGCAATATCATACATATCCCTCCGATTTTAGTTTTTTTTTCAACCCCATCAAGTAAATTGTTCTCGATAACTTACAGTTTTTAATTTTCGTTTGATACGATTAACACCCTCTCGTCTGACTCAAACAACGACCAAAGTCACTTAAAAAATAATTTGCATAAGCATGGTTGGCACGCAGCTGATTGGTCGTTCCGTATGATATTTATTTCAGTATTAAATAATTTGCATAAGCATGGTTGGCACACGCAGCTGATTGGTCGTTCCGTATGATATTTATTTCAGTATTAAATAATTTGCATAAACATGGTTTGCACGCAGCTGATTGGTCGTTCCGTATGATATTTATTTCAGTATTAAATAATTTGCATAAACATGGTTGGCACGCAGCTGATTGGTCGTTTCGTATGATATTTATTTCAGTATTAAATAATTTGCATAAGCATGGTTTGCACGCAGCTGATTGGTCGTTCCGTATGATATTTATTTCAGTATTAAATAATTTGCATAAACATGGTTGGCACGCAGCTGATTGGTCGTTCCGTATGATATTTATTTCAGTATTAAATAATTTGCATAAACATGGTTGGCACGCAGCTGATTGGTCGTTCCGTATGATATTTATTTCAGTATTAAATAATTTGCATAAGCATGGTTGGCACACGCAGCTGATTGGTCGTTCCGTATGATATTTATTTCAGTATTAAATAATTTGCATAAACATGGTTGGCACGCAGCTGATTGGTCGTTCCGTATGATATTTATTTCAGTATTAAATAATTTGCATAAGCATGATTGGCACGCAGCTGATTGGTCGTTCGTTCGTTGTGATGTTTATTTCAGTAATAGTGCGTTCAGCAGTTTTTGCGCGGTTTTCCAGAAAAAAAAACTTACAATGTAGGCGCTTCGATAGTTAGGAACGCACTTTTCAGCCAAACCGTATGCAAATTATTCCTTACGTGCCTTTGGTCGATTGCACCTGTTATTAATTAATTAATAGCAGGTGTTATTAATTAATTAATAAGAGGTGTTATTAATTATTTAACGATAAGTATTAATTGATTAATTATGTTGTAATTTTTGCTGCATCTGTCTGATTAAACAAGTCAATAAAATTAGCGCAGAGTTGAACTGTGTGCGATGGGAAATATTTTTGGCCCAGATAGATTTATTTAATTTTTTCTTGTTTTTTGCTAATATATTGTATATTAAAAGTGATGCAAAGTGTACAGGCTGAAAAATTTTAATAGGTATTAGTTATTTTTTAGAACTTCTTTAGAAAGTACTTTCAATTAAATGAAGGCATAAATAAATACAATAAAAAAGATAAAAACCGTTTATTTAATTTAGCAAAACGCAAAATAGGTTTTCCGACGTTTCATATGTAATCTCTACAAAAGGGGAAAGTTCACTAAAAGCGTGGAAACTAGGTTCTAACACTTATTTAACACGCTAGTGGATGGGCTCCAGAGCTGTACACGGAGGGCATTACGTCGTTATTACGGTAAAATGAGCCACTGTCATTATAAAATACACGTGAATGTGACTCATTCTGTAGTTGCTAGGGTAATTTAAAATAAGTCACAGTCACATATATTTTATACGAACTGTGGCTCATTTTGCCGTAGTAACGACGATTAGGGCAACGCCGGAGCGCGGTCCTTTGCGTTATGTATGATTCTTGAAAAATTTCAAAAAATTGAAACCAGAATTTGAATTCTTGAAATTTTATCAATAGTTTTAAGGATTTTTTTTATTGTTTTTTTTCTATGGTTTCCATGATTTATTTTTTCCGGTACCAGGCCCTTTCCTGTTAATATAACAGCTCTAATACTTTCGTTGTAATAATCTTTCATCATATGTGACAGTCACACATCTTTTAAATCCGATAAAAGGCCCTAAAACTTAGGGTATTTGACTTAATTTCGGCCAGGACTTAATTTCGGCCACCAATTTAAGGTGTTAGAAAATTGGTTTATTTTCAAAACGCAAAAGAACTAGCACAAAAGTGACTGGATTAATGTTGAATAAAGTGTTTTGGCAAACGTTTTTTTATTTTTGTTATTCTACATTATCAACATTTTCATACAAAAAGTGATTTTTTTGTGATTTTCTTAATTTTTGCTTTGTTTTTAAACTGCATCAAATTTAGAACGAAACACTATATAACCTTAAAATATCTTCTATTTAAGGCTCAAAGTTGTTAATTTTCATATTTTGATATTTTTTTTAAATCACTTTGCAATGCGTTTAACTAACTGCGCATTTTAAGATTCCATTAATTTCGGCCATCTTAAAATTTAAGTGAAAGAACCTGCCGTTTTTTGCTGCTTTTAAATATCATCGTACTACCGTATTTATAAAGACTTTTTTTGCTCTTTTGACTTTGTTTTGACGTTTTTTAAGCCAAAAATAAAAATTGAACAAAAAATACAAGTTATTAAAACTTGTTTTTTTAAGGTTTTAACATAATTATTTAAAGTCTTGCTAATAACTATTAAAGTTTGCAAACGGGAAAAAATTAAGTTATATGTGACAAGAGCAATACCTAAGGATAAACTTGCAACCTTTAAAAATTTTTATTGTTTGTTTTGGCAATAGTTATAGCCAGTTTTTTCTAGGTGGCCGAAGTTAATGGCTCGCGCCTTAATTTCGGCCACTATAAAAAACAACTTTAAACCTCCACTGATCTTTAAGTGTAACAGAAATTTTAAAATTTTGCACTGGAATAACAAAAATAGTTATCGTTTGATTTTTGGGCCAAATTTTGGGTCGATTGGAAAAGCCAGAAAAAACTTATCCAAAAAAATAAAAAAAGGTGGCCGAAATTAAGTCAGTTACCCTATTTAAAAAGACTGGGGACATTGCAAAAAAGGTGGACAGTTGGCAATTATCAACAACCAAGACCTTTTGGACCAATTGGCTGGAGTAAGTTTATGTATAATTAATTCCCTTAAAGTTGTTATTTAAACATAAACAATAATATAATGTCTGAAAATTCGTGTTGGGTCGACAAAACTCGAACTTAAGCGCTTATACATTCCTAACCAAGCGCAGGATTTATACAAAAGTTACATGAATCAGGGCATATTAAGTAATTAATATAGTCAACCATATTAAATCTTCTATTATTGTTAATAATTTAAACTATTGTAACGGGAAGACTCCTTTTCTGAAGTGATGATTCATAACTACTCTCGTGTGTAACGTGGTAAACAAGAAATATTCCCATGGTGCAGTGGTAGCGCACCGGGCTGAGAAGAACATGCCACGATGGTCAAAACCCTCCAAGTTAAACGGAAGTTGTTCAGTGTTAAAGTTGTGGGCTGCTCCTTTTTGAAGCAGCGATCGTAAATTATTTTTTGGGCTATTGAGTTGTGTTGGTGGTTTGGTTTGGAGGTCGTTGGTTTGTTTTTTGGGTGTTTTATATTACTTTTGTCTTTTTGGTGTCAGAGTTATGAATGACGTTATAGAATCACTTTTAGCCAATTAGCGCTTTAGTTTGTGGGGGTGTTTTTTGTATGGTGTTGGCAAAGCGATTAAAAAAAATGAAAATCTCACAACCATTTTTACAGAATAAAACATATATGACGTGATCACGAATATGTAGCGTGGGGCTCGCCGGACCGCTGGTCCGTAGGTCCCCAGGTTACTTAGTTATGCGAAAAAGTAAAAGTTATGTGTTTAAAACATTGGCAAGGGACAATTTTTGGCTGTTTGTTTAAAAAAATTTGTCTCAAAAGCGTTTCCTGGGGTACAAAAACAGTAAATTATTTTAACGTGGCAAAAAAATAAAAGTTTAAAATATAATAATCAGTAAAATAAGTAAAAATTCGTTTAAAATATTAAAATGTTTAAAGTAGTAAAAACGCAGGTCAGGGTGTAGTCCATGCACAAGGTGGTCTATAGTTACTCCACACTTTTACTTCCACATGGAGGTTGAAGTGCGGAGTTTATTCGTTTTCGGTGTGTTATGTTTATAGCGAAATAGTCATAGGTCGTGTTAAACGCTTATTGGCTTAAAATCGCCAGCTTCGCGCCAACGGTGAAGAACACCCGCTAATTGGGTGTGTGTTCTAGGTTTACTCATGCCATTGGTTAATTTAAATTTGGTTCAATGGCTGTGGCCAGTGCAATTAGGGTGTAATCAATCTAGCACTAGTAATGTTGTGTAAAGCAAAAGTAAAAAGTAGTAGGGTGGTTAATGGTTGGTTTGTAATTTTTGGAGTGGTTTTTAGAAATTAAACAAGTAAAATCGCAATTAAAGTAAACAAAACAAAATATCAGCTTTACACAGTGGTTAGTCAACGAACTAGTATATTTTCGATAAATCTTTTGCTTAACACCACCGCTAGCCCATTAGCTTTGGCAACGGCAAGTTTGGCGAGTTATTGCTCTGAACGTATTGTAATCGGTTGGTTTGGGTCCGGCACAAAAGAGTCCCGGCACAAAAGAGTCCTGAAAAAAATCGCAGCTGGCACAAAAGAGTCCTGGCACAAAAGAGTCCCGGCACAAAAGAGTCCCGAAGAAAATGCATTCATGCGCCCAAGCGCTGCGAGCGCTAAAGTCGGCACAAAAGAGTCCTGGCATATAATCAATTTTTCACAGCTGAGATACAATGTTCACACCTCAGCTGACTTCCAGTTTTTTATTTGTTGTTTTAATTAGCCTCTTAAGAGGCTGTGTGAAGAATTACGCCGGTAAAAAATTTATATTTTTAAGTATTTTTATTATTTAGTTATTAATACGCTCAAAGTTTTGTAAAGTATTTAAAAAATAAGAAAAACATGTGTTTGGGTTTGTGTGTGTGTTGTGTTGTGTCATGTGTTGTGTTTGGGTATAAATTATATAATATTGAATTAGTGTTTTTGTCATGATAAAAAATTTTTTATAGCTAGGTTGTGATCAAGTTAAATAAGATTAGAATAAAAGATTTTTACCTAAAAATGATTGAGTAACAAAATCATGTCTAAATAAGTATTTTAGTTGGGATAAATTTTTTGTTCATAGTTAAAATATTGCAATTTTTATCAAATAAGTGTTTTGGTCGTAATTGTAAGGACAACCAGATGTGTCCAATTTAATATGGCTTTAAATAACCTTTAAATTTTAAGGATTTTTAGCATAATCACAAATTGGTTTTATAATTCGTTTTAAGTTAAAAATTAAAAAAAAATATGTTATAAACATTTTTAAAAATATTATAAAAGATTACGACAGAATTCCTAATGTACAGAAAGATTTTGCATGATGATTATATTAATAATGGGAGATGAGATAAAAATGGATACCACAAATACCTAAAAAGTAGTTAAATAATAAATAAAAAACACATAAAAAAGTAAATTTTAATGAAAAAAATAAATTGTAATAAAAAAAATTGAATATAACATTAAATAAATATTAATTGATGAATCTACTGTATTACTAAAACGAACATAACCTCCTAATATAATTGCGAAATTCTCTTCAATACATTTATATTTCCATCGTAACCTTTATAGTTTTTTAAATCTTTTGTGTAGTTTTTTAACCATTTTTTTACTTTTAAAGCAAAAAAAATAGGTGAGTTAAGAAAGGAAAAGTTAACAGAAGTGATTTTTTTACCCTTCAATATCAAGCTCCGGGGCTCCAGCCATCTCAAGCAGATGGTGAGACTTGTTTGATTATGTTTTAATTTATTCTATACTCAATTTAGGCTATTTTTTGTTTAAATACACGTTGAAAAAAAATTAGTTTAAAAAATTCTGTTTTCTCTGGAAAACATTAATAAATACCGGTTAAGTGTTGTTAAACATGGCTACAGTATCAGTTTTTACTGCGCCACTTTTTGAAAATTAATAAATTTTTATTGATATATTATTTTATTTATTTATTTTTTTACTTTTTATTCTACTCCACTTTTTGTGTTTTAACAGGCGCCTGGGGCTTAATATTTTCGTTGCTTTACCTCCGTACACTTTTTCATTGTATATAAGCTGTTAAAAATTGATTTTATGCCACGACTCTTTTGTGCCGACCTTAGCCCTAGCAGCGCTTGGGCGCATAAACGAATTTTCTCCAGGACTCTTTTGTGCCAGGACTCTTTTGTGCTCAGCTGCGATTTTTTTCAGGACTCTTTTGTGCCGGGACTCTTTTGAAGGTGAGCCATATTACTATAAAATATTTGAAATTTTTGCGGTGTGCGGAAGATTCGTGTTAATTACCTTTCGTTTTAAAACAACTTGTCTTTTACATCCTAATCTCAAAAAGGCTCATCTTTTAGGTTCGATATTGTGAACATGTTTTTCAAAAGACGAGTTTTTCACTCAAACAAAAAAAGTTGTTGCGCGAAGTAAAAATCTATTATTGTAAAGATTGCTTGATTTTTAGGTTTCGTTTATAGGCTAAGGAAAAAATAAGGTTTTTAGTCTTTAAAACAACAGAATTAAATAGAAATATAGAAATATATATAGTTTTTTTTAATTTTTGGTTTTGCTTAGGCTTATGAAAAAGTAAGGTTTTAAATCTGTAATTTTAGTTGCAAAATATTTGTTTCTACAAAAACGTTTTTTTTAACACTATCATAAACCCAAAAATTTGCCTTTTGAAAAGTACGTCCACAAAATCGCTACAAAAGGTGAGTTTTTCGAAGACAAGATGTAGAAGACCATATGTTTTTAAAGATGTTTAAAAACGAAATGTAAAAAAGGAAAGTGTTGGAAACCATTTTTCCACACTTTTCTATTTCGTTTGTAAAATTTAGCAGCTTCTTTTAGTTTATATTGGTGATGTTAGTTTTAACATAATTTTTTAATGATACACTGGTATTTACAAAATTTTTTACCGTGTTCATTTCGACTGGGTTCGTCGGCTTTGGCAAAAAACTGGACCGGGTCCACTTTTTGAAGCGGCTCTAATATTTAATTTCTTCATCGGTACGTTTTAATTATTTTTTTAAACAAATTTTATATAAAAACTTTTTTATGTGAAATACAAACAATTCATACTTTTTTTGTTTAAAAAATGCATTTTTGATAATTTTTGGACAATATAAAAATATTGGCTCGATTCAGTTTTCCCGCCAAAACAAACGAACCCAGTTCGAATGGGCCCCGTGCGAAGTTTTAAAAATACCAGTGGAAGTTTTGGAAATACCAGTGGAAGTTTTTTCCTTTTAGTTCTTTTTAACTATTATTTTTTTCAGTATTACATAAAAAACATGAAATAAGGTCAACTCGTTTATATTAACTGGGCAAAAAACTTCTAGTTCTTATTCAATTTTCAATCTATACACAAGATTGATTTTTGAATCGTTAATTTTTAAATTTATATTATAATCGTTACAAAATGTAATTCCACGTTTGGAAAAAGCAAAACCTTTTAAGGTTTCAGAAACTTTATTTAGCATCTTTATATCTTACCAAACCAACGTTGGTAAGGTTTCGATCTTGAATTTACATGAAAAAGCCGCAGCAGCTGCAGGCCATCTACAGGTGTAATAAAGTCTTTTTTTTCAGAAATAATAAAATAATAACGGTTGGTCTACAGTTCCAACGATTATATGTAATAAAAGCAACGTTTGCTTTTAAAAATTCCGGATTAATTTTTTAAAATTCACTAATGCCAATAATACATAAAAATTAATTAATAAAGAAAAGAAGAATGAGAAGTGAAGAACAAATTATACGGGCTATGTGTGGACTCAACCTAAATGCATAAATATGCATATGTTTATATGCACATGTATACATATGTTATGCATACGTATGCATTTTTCTGAAACTTTTATGCATACGTATGTATTTTTTTCTAACTTTTATGAATATGTATGCACAAAAGTTGCAAAAAAATGCACACGTATTCATATATTTTCCGGAAAAATGCATACGTATGTTTATAAATTGCAAAATATGCATACGTATGTATATTTTGGAAATTAAAGAAAGTTTTTTTTTGTTTTTAAGAAAATATTCATACGTATGCATATTTTGCAACTTATATGCATACTTATGCATTTTTCCAGAAAGTATATGCATACGTTTGCATTTTTTGCAATTTTCGTGCATACGTATGCATAAAAATTTCAAAAAATGCATACGTATGCATATACTTTGTGGAAAAATGCATACGTATGCATATAACTAAAAAGATTTGCATATGAATATGCATATGAGTATGTATATGAACTTATGCATACGTATGCATAACATATGCATACGTTTGCATATAAACATATGCATACGTATGCATTTAGGTTGGATCCACACATAGCCCGTATAATTTGTTCTTCATTTCTCATTCTTTTTTCGTTTATTAATTAATTTTCATGTATTCTTGCTAATGCAAAAATTAACAAAAAGTAACTTTAAAATCTTTAAAAACTCTAACCAAAAAGTTTTATATACAATACTGATAACGTAATACATAAACGCCGCTAATAAATATTTCTAATGCGCTCCTTTCGGGTGCTTTTTTTCCGCTTTGCGTACGGGTGTTTTTTTCAGCCTCTGCCACGGGTGCTTTTTTAGTAAACCGTACCACTGTTGTACACATAGAGGGTAAAGGAGTGTTGGTTGCTAAACCCCCTGCATACTTTGAAACAGGATACAAACCCTCCTGTTTCTAAAATTTCTGGGTACCCCTAACACCTCCGTAAAATATAAAAAGCTCTCAAAAATAGGGAAAGGCTCTCAAAAATATAAAAACGGTAAAAATGAGGACTTTGGGAGTTTTTTTACCCCACATACAGGAGCTTTTCCACTTATGGAGGCACAGAAATCCGTCACTGATGTTTTGAGCATTTATTTATGTACGTTCATATTTGTCTTTTCTCTTAAATTTAGTGAAGCTCAGAGACTGGACATTGGTGGTTTTTTTATAATTTTGGAGATTGCAAAATGCAAATAACTTCAGTTGAGGTGCTTGGAAGTTTAGCAATTTTATGACAACATATTTTTTTTTTTAATTTAAGAGGTTAGTAGTGTTGCAAAAAGTATTGATTCTCGATTAGTTGAAGCAAGAATATATGACACAATAGAATGTCCGACTGTACACTAAATTTTTGGCCAGTTTTTGCTAGAAAAGTCGCATTTTTGAATTTGTGTACGACTTTTCTTGCAAAAATCTGCCATTTTCTGCTAGTTTTGCCGCGCTGCAATTTTTAACGCAGTGTTAGTTTTCTCGCAGTGGGGACTGCGACTTCTTTTGCACTCTATACTGCTTTATTTGCACTGCGATTATTTTCGCACTGCGAGTCTGGCTGCGCAACAAAAAAATACAGACACTTCTAGTCATTTTTAATGGAGTAAAACACTTGAAGACTTGTTTTATTTAATTTTAAAACGTTTGAAAAGTTACTTTATCTATTAAAACTAAAAAGTTTGAACATCTTAAGGTAAAAAAAACGACTTTTACTCATTTAAAAAACAAAATTTTCGCTCCGATTTGTTTTAATTTTTTTGTTGTGCAGGCAGACTCGCAATGCAAAAATAATCGCAGTGCAAATAAAGCAGTATGGAGTGGTAGAAAAGTCGCAGTTCCCACTGCGAGAAAACTAACACTGTGTTAAAAATCGCAGAGCGGGAAAACTAAAGAAAATGGCGGATTTTTGCAAGAAAAGTCACACACGAATTCGAAAGTGCTACTTTCTCGCAAAATTTTGGTCAAAAATTTAGTGTACAGTCGGCCATTCTTTTGAGTAATATATTCTTGATTTAAGTAAAAGCAAAAGTAATTTGAAAAAATTCAATTTAAATAAAGTAAAAGTAATTTGTGATTTTTTTAATTTAAGTAAAGAAAGAATAAAATTAACGGTCAAAATTTTATTTAAGTAAAGTAAAAGTAAGACCTAATTTTTAAGTAAAAGTAAAAGTAAAAGTAAGATAAAAGTAATTTTTGAACGAAGAAAAACACAAATTTTTGAAGATCCAGAACTCTGTTACAAAGTTTTTTGCTGATTTAATGTATAAATTTTCATTTTAATAAGTTTTTTATCTAAATACATAATTGATGTTTAGCGTGTTTTTCTGCCCTTCATTTTACAACAAGCCCAAAGGAATCTACTTGTTGAAATTACTTAAATTTTACTTAAATTAACTTAAGTATTTGCAGCAAAAAATTTTTATTAAAGTAAAAGTAATAAAAATTTCTAAATTCGAGTAAGAGTGAAAGTAAAGTAAGTGAAATTTAAAATCGAGTAAAAGTAAAATTAAAAGTAATATAAATTATTAAGTAACTTTTTACAACACCAGAGGTCAGCCTAAAAATCTCCAAATTTAGCCGTAATTTTTGTTCAGCCACATTTCGAATATTTGACAATATAAAACCTAAATAGTTGGGTTGAACACGGTGTTACATGGGAGGGGGACAGGGCAATTTTGCGATTTTTGCTAAAATCGGTTGCTTGTATGTATTTAAAAATTTGTGTGGATATTATTTTTTAGAGTGTTTAATAATTGCTTAAGCAGCAATATTTGAAACCTCCATATTTTTTTGTTATTAGTTATCTCAATTTTTGGCGACGTCTTTAAAGTTTTTTAAAGTATACGCCAACAAACATTCCTTAAAAACGAAAATTTGACATAGGTACCCTTTAAATAGGAAAAGATTGTATTATTGTAAAGCTCTTGACGTGGTGAATTCAACAATACAAAAGCAATAATGATAAACGACTAGTGAGAAAAATACAAATTATCTGAAAAAAAAAGAATTTCTGTACACATTTTGAACTAAAATTTTTTTCAAAAAGTTCTTATTTGATCTGTAAAAACACACAAATCAGCAATTGTTCTAGATCTTTGAGTTAATAGTAGAAAATTTTGATCCTTTAGATAATTTTGGAAGTTGAAGTCGTAAACATATGATCTGGAAATCCAAAAAAAGGTTTAAGTTTGGTGAAGGCCTAAGTAAAGGCTTTAGCCATTTCAAACACTTGGCTAAGAATCCCGATTTCAAGTTTTCTCAGCTTTAAGTTGCCTCTAATAAGGTATAAAACACTTAAGGTTGACTTTTCCCGGTAAGGACGGCTCTTGAACCTGCCTTCGGAAGACTGTTGGCAGGTAAGAGGCAGTTAAAACTGCTTTGAAGGCAGGTAGGAGGCAGGTGACCCTGCCTCTCACATAGAAGCATATACAGGTTAGGAGGCAGGTGGGAGGCAGGGTGGAGACAGGTAGGAGGCAGGTAGGAGGCAGCAAAATTTCCGATGGAGGCAGGTAGGAGGCAGGTGACCCTGCCTCTCACATAGAAGCATATACAGGTTAGGAGGCATGTGGGAGGCAGGGTGGAGACAGGTAGGAGGCAGCGAAATTTCCGATGGAGGCAGGTAAGAGGCAGGTGACCCTGCCTCTCACATAGAAGCATATACAGGTTAGGAGGCATGTGGGAGGCAGGGTGGAGACAGGTAGGAGGCAGCGAAATTTCCGATGGAGGCAGGTAGGAGGCAGGTGACCCTGCCTCTCACATAGAAGCATATACAGGTTAGGAGGCATGTGGGAGGCAGGGTGGAGACAGGTAGGAGGCAGCGAAATTTCCGATGGAGGCAGGTAGGAGGCAGGTGACCCTGCCTCTCACATAGAAGCATATACAGGTTAGGAGGCATGTGGGAGGCAGGGTGGAGACAGGTAGGAGGCAGTGAAATTTCCGATGGAGGCAGGTAGGAGGCAGGTGACCCTGCCTCTCACATAGAAGCATATACAGGTTAGGAGGCATGTGGGAGGCAGGGTGGAGACAGGTAGGAGGCAGCGAAATTTCCGATGGAGGCAGGTAGGAGGCAGGTGACCCTGCCTCTCACATAGAAGCATATACAGGTTAGGAGGCATGTGGGAGGCAGGGTGGAGATAGGTAGGAGGCAGCGAAATTTCCGATGGAGGCAGGTAGGAGGCAGGTGACCCTGCCTCTCACATAGAAGCATATACAGGTTAGGAGGCATGTGGGAGGCAGGGTGGAGACAGGTAGGAGGCAGCGAAATTTCCAATGGAGGCAGGTAGGAGGCAGGTGACCCTGCCTCTCACATAGAAGCATATACAGGTTAGGAGGCATGTGGGAGGCAGGGTGGAGACAGGTAGGAGGCAGCGAAATTTCCGATGGAGGCAGGTAGGAGGCAGGTGACCCTGCCTCTCACATAGAAGCATATACAGGTTAGGAGGCATGTGGGAGGCAGGGTGGAGACAGGTAGGAGGCAGCAAAATTTCCGATGGAGGCAGGTAGGAGGCAGGTGACCCTGCCTCTCACATAGAAGCATATACAGGTTAGGAGGCATGTGGGAGGCAGGGTGGAGACAGGTAGGAGGCAGGTAGGAGGCAGCAAAATTTCCGATGGAGGCAGGTAGGAGGCAGGTGACCCTGCCTCTCACATAGAAGCATATACAGGTTAGGAGGCATGTGGGAGGCAGGGTGGAGATAGGTAGGAGGCAGCGAAATTTCCGATGGAGGCAGGTAGGAGGCAGGTGACCCTGCCTTTCACATAGAAGCATATACAGGTTAGGAGGCATGTGGGAGGCAGGGTGGAGACAGGTAGGAGGCAGCGAAATTTCCGATGGAGACAGGTAGGAGGCAGGTGACCCTGCCTCTCACATAGAAGCATATACAGGTTAGGAGGCATGTGGGAGGCAGGGTTGAGACAGGTAGGAGGCAGCGAAATTTCCGATGGAGGCAGGTAGGAGGCAGGTGACCCTGCCTCTCACATAGAAGCATATACAGGTTAGGAGGCATGTGGGAGGCAGGGTGGAGACAGGTAGGAGGCAGCGAAATTTCCAATGGAGGCAGGTAGGAGGCAGGTGACCCTGCCTCTCACATAGAAGCATATACAGGTTAGGAGGCATGTGGGAGGCAGGGTGGAGACAGGTAGGAGGCAGCGAAATTTCCGATGGAGGCAGGTAGGAGGCAGGTGACCCTGCCTCTCACATAGAAGCATATACAGGTTAGGAGGCATGTGGGAGGCAGGGTGGAGACAGATAGGAGGCAGCGAAATTTCCGATGGAGGCAGGTAGGAGGCAGGTGACCCTGCCTCTCACATAGAAGCATATACAGGTTAGGAGGCATGTGGGAGGCAGGGGTTGAGACAGGTAGGAGGCAGCGAAATTTCCGATGGAGGCAGGTAGGAGGCACGTGACCCTGCCTCTCACATAGAAGCATATACAGGTTAGGAGGCATGTGGGAGGCAGGGTGGAGACAGGTAGGAGGCAGCGAAATTTCCGATGGAGACAGGTAGGAGGCAGGTGACCCTGCCTCTCACATAGAAGCATATACAGGTTAGGAGGCATGTGGGAGGCAGGGTGGAGACAGGTAGGAGGCAGCGAAATTTCCGATGGAGGCAGGTAGGAGGCAGGTGACCCTGCCTCTCACATAGAAGCATATACAGGTTAGGAGGCATGTGGGAGGCAGGGTGGAGACAGGTAGGAGGCAGCGAAATTTCCGATGGAGACAGGTAGGAGGCAGGTGACCCTGCCTCTCACATAGAAGCATATACAGGTTAGGAGGCATGTGGGAGGCAGGGTAGAGACAGGTAGGAGGCAGGTAGGAGGCAGCGAAATTTCCGATGGAGGCAGGTAGGAGGCAGGTAAGAACCGTTTTTCCCAAATCAGGCACCCCGTCTTTACAGGGATAAGGTACAAAACACTTAAGGTTGGCTTAAACTGCTTTCGAATTCAATATTATTAGCATTGAATAATTTTTAGACGCAAGCAAAGGTCCTTCTACGCCGCCAAAAATAGGAGGAGGAAAAGGGGCGGTCCTCGCCAGCCGCAAAGCACCGCCGCCTGCATGGAGACCCTGGCAGAAAAAGTCGGAAGAATTCTCGAAACGCGGATTTATTGGGGACGAGGTTTAAAAAATCACTTAAGCGATGCCAGATTCAGCTAATAGTACTCAAAGTTATAAAATTGAAAAAAATTCAAGATGTAAATGATAGAAAAAAGATATATGAAAAACGAAATAGAATTGCTGTTTCTTTTTAAAATTTTACTTTTTCAAAGTATTTGTTCAAAAAAAACTATTTTTATATAAACAATATTTTGATAAATAAACATTATTGGGTTATTATTAAATGTTTAGAGTGCATAATGAAAAACGAAACGTAAATGTTGTTTCGGCTTTAAATTTTAATTTGTCAAAGTATTATGTTCAAAAATAACTACTTTTATATAAAGATTATTTTGGCGAATTAACATTTATTGGATTATAGTTTAATGTTTAAAACTCATAAATTTTTTAAAAATTAATAATAATTAAAATTAAATAAAACCAAATTCATTTCTTTATTATAATTAATAATAAAGAAATGAATTTGGTTTAATTTTAGTGCCAAATTGTTAGTCGGTATTGACAAGTCTGGAGTTGGGGCTTTGGAAAAAGATGCTAATAAACCATAGTTTCGTAATTATTATTCTTAGAGTCTGACACAGAAGATTCCCAAGACACAAGAGTCCCGAAGTTTTTCAGGTGCGACACGAGAGTCCGGAACACGTGAGTCCCGAGACACAAGAGTTCCAAGACACGAGAGTCTCGAGACACGAGAGTCCCGAGAAACGTGAGTCCCGAGACACAAGAGTCCCGAGACAGAAGAGTCCGCAGACACGAGAGTCCCGAGACACAAGAGTCCCAAGACACGAGAGTCTCGAGACACGAGAGTCCAGAGAAACGAGAGTCCGGAGACATGAGAGTCCCGTCAATAATGAATTTTATTTGCGGCGGAACTGCTTAGGTGGTGTTAGCGCAATTAAACACTGGTTTTAAACTTGAATAAAATATAAATAGTGTACCAAATAATCTAATTCTTTCAAAAAAAAAACCAGTAAAACCACAAAGGAAATAAAACCATAATTAGTTACAAATATTTCAGGAGTGTGACCTTTATGTTTTTTTTTTTCTCTTTTATATTTTCCACAAACACTTTTTATATTAATAAAGTACATTTAATCAACAGTAAAATGCACAAGCTGTGTGCAAAAAAAAGAAACCTTTAAATCGAAACTAGAGTATTGTTATAAAAACGTATAACGTGTTTGCTTTGAAACAGTGACTTCGTGCAGATTAAGGAATGCGCCAGGTGTTTGAACTTTTGAATTTTTTTTAAAAATAATATTTTTTTTCACTTTTAAAATGTTGCCACGTATTATTCGTATTAGGTCTAGGTGTACATTGTATTCGTAAATTTTGTTTAGTTAAAAGCATTAATTGTTAATTTTTTAAATTAATTAAAAAATGAATTTAGTTAAAAAAATACTACAACATTACTAAAATAAATCGACCATCTTGTTGATGATATGATCGTTCAAAAATTTGTTCTAGTTCAAGTAGTTTATTAAAATATTTCATTATTCAAATTCGTAATAAAGGGAAATTAATTTAAAAAAACTATAAATAACAACATTAACCCTTTAGGATATTTTTGTTCAAAAAGCGCTGCGAATCCGCAGAAGTTATTCCGTGTCAGTGCTGCTCAGTGTGTTAAACTTTACGCCCTCCGGAAGTCAAACGCGGAGTTTAAAACAGTGCAGCATTGGCGCGAATTTCTTCTGCGGATTTGCAGCGGAAAGGGTCAATTTTGTCGTAGTGCTTTGCCGTTGCGCAGCAACGTAATCATTGATATAAAAAATCATAATAAAACATTTTTTTGTCAATTTAATGTCGAAATACACTCTTGAAATTGGTACAGGGTCTATAGAGCCACAAGCAGGGAACTTGGAGCCATCGAAAATTTTTGGGAACTTGGAGCCACGAGCAATGGGAACTTGGAGCCTTTCAGAAAAAATTGGTTTGGGGTAAAATTTGGGTTTCGCTTAGGCTTAGGTACACGTTTTAGCGATTTTTATTTTTGGCTCCAGGTTCCCAACTTACGGCTCTAAGTTCTCCACTTACGGCTCCAAGTTCCCTATTTTTGGCTCCAAGTTCCAGCTCTAAGTTCCTTAGGCTCCATCGACCCTAAATCCTTGAAATTTCTGAGTCCGTAATTGTTCTTTTTATTCTTTATATTCGGAGAACAGAGAAAACAGAGTCAGTAAAAAAAACGTAATGGACATGAATTGTTCATTAAAAATGCACCCTCAAGAAATTCTGCAATTGGATATTTATTTCCAGGTTGATCACTAATACCAAGAATATATAACACAAAAGAATGTCCGACTATACACTAAACTTTTGACCAAAATTTTGCGAAAAAAAGTCGCACTTTTAAATTTGTGTGGATTTTTTCTCGCAAAAATCCGCAATTTTCTGCGAGTTTTTACGCGCTGCGATTTTTAACACAGTGTTAGTTTTCTCACAGTATGGACTGCGACTTCTTTTGCATCCTTATATCTCGTCTTATACCAGATACACTTACATGATCAGCCGTATTCTGTTATTGTGAAACACTTTACCCAGCTTACCGCGATGAGATGAAAGTTCTACTTAGTTATAACAAACGTGTGACCAATACAAACATAATTCGTGTGAACGAAAAATTAGCTTTACCTCTGGCCAAAAAACCTTGCAGCGTGCATTATTATTGTACCACAGGTATATTATATCTGTGTCAGTCACAAGAAAACCGGGGTGAACACACCTGTAAAGCATATCGCGGGAATGGATTAACTGATAGGTCAATAAAGGTCAACAATATAGTTGTAAAAATATGCTCCTGATTAGGTTCATATAAATAAATACCAATAACTTGATTTACATATCAACAAAAAATCGAAATTATTTTTTTACACAGCTTTGTATAAGACCGCTGGATTGGGGTTATCCCCTATGGAAAAAGATTTTAATTGGAGCAATTCCAATCCATAAAATTTCATTGATTTGCCTTTTGGTGTGGGCGTAGCCATTAGAAACTAGAATTCATGAGTCATTGTAAAGATTATGGTTACGTGTAGGCTTTCCGATCTTAAAGCGACTCTGCATTTTTAGGCAAATAAAGCCTTGCTAACCTCAATAATTCCGGCGGCCGTGGGCCGCCAAATATTATCTTCTGATCAGTAAGTAAGTGAGTATATAAGTGAGTGAGTAACTTCCTAACGCTTTCTTTGATTTTTAATAACTCGGCCGTATGAACTTTATATAAGTTGAATTTTGGAACATAGATACAACTGACAACGTAGAATCGATTGATAATCACGATTTTGTAATCTGACAACTCGTGAGGTCGATCATGACGTATATGCAAATTTTATTAAAAACGATTATAATTTGGCCAAATAAAATCTATAGGAACTGAAATTTGGAACATAATTACAACCGACAACGGAGAATCGATTGATAATCACAATTTTGTGATCTGACAAATTGTGCGGTCGATCATGACGTATATGCAAATTTTATTTAAAACAATTATAAATCGGCCAAATAAAATCTATATGACTTGAAATTCGGAACATAGATACAACCAACAACGGAGAATTGACTGATAATCATGATTTTGTGATTTGATCAATTGTGCAGTCGATCATGGCGTATATGCACATTTCACAGATAATCTTAACGGCCGCCGGTTACATGACAAGACTTGAACTAGTTTCAGTGTGGAATCGATTATTTACCAATAAAATCATTTAAACATTTTAACGAAAGCGGTTTACTAATAAAGATCAAAACCCATCTTTTAATAATTATTTCTCAAACTACTTAATTTGGAATCCAAACACTAATTTTTTAAGGGCTAATTTTTCTATATGGTCGTTACTACGGCAAAATGAGCCACAGTTCGTATAAAATATGTGTGCCTGTGACTTATTTTAAATTTAAAATAGGAACCTATGAACTACAGAATGAGTCATAGACACATGTATTTTATAATGACAGTGGCTCATTTTGCCGTACTAACGACAATATTTTGTAAAAAGGTGGAAGTATGGCTTTCCCTTACCCACTTTTTTGTTTTCTATTAAAAAATTCTGCGCTCTTATTTGTTTTTTTAAAAAACCGTCATAACCACACAATTTTAATTGGTTCGCTCATGTCTGCACTCTGATTTTTGCGGTCAGCGAGATATAATTCACGCATAACTGGTGTTGATAACAGCAACAGAATATTTTAAACCTCGCGAAATTTTATGAATTGTGAAAATCAATGTGTCCCACTGGAAAATGCATGTTTGGAGTTAATGTTTTTCGCTCTATTAACTTTTTGGGATTTTTTGCAAAAACCGACCGCTGCAAATCCGCAGAGGGTACTGCGCGCCAGTGCTGCACTGTGTTGAACACCACGTCCAGCATCGTCAGGGCGCGAAGTTTAACACAGTGCAACACTGGCGCGAAACCACTTTGACGGTTTTGCAGCGGAAAACATGCCAAAGGGTTAATGTGTTATATATTTTTGCTATTATTAACCAATTCCGGTTCAGTTACAAGTGTGATCATGGATTTAGGCCATCTGTTTTCCTATTATACCACCAGTCTGTGTGATGAGTATTACCCGCAGTCTGCGAAGATTTCATTGAATCAAAATACGACCTACTAAAGCTCTTAAAGTCTACCCCTAATAATTAATCAATGAATCAATTATTTCCATTCTATGCTGAGGCTTAAGGTTTAGATTACTAATTATGACAATGATATCTTTAAAACGGCCCATTTTGAAATTTTCAGAGCAATTTTTGAAACCTCCACATCGAAAAAAATTTACACTTATCACTACATTACTGCCATTTTTTTAATTTCTTGATTAATTCTTTTCAAAAATTGAGTTTTAATCGCCAAAAGTATATAAAAACTGGATTTTATTAGAAAAAAATGTCCTGGAAATTAAGTGCGATAGTGTCCTTTATTTGATCAGTGACCAAAAAAATCTATCGAAAAATTGCTTTGTAAAAACCTGATCAAAATTTTTTTAAAATTATCATAATTACAATTTAAAATTTTTATGATCTTTATTAATACACCACAATTGCAACTTTTGCTAGTATTATTATACAATTAAACCTATTATTATATATTATGTAATACTACCATTATATTTATTGTATTTTATTAGCTGTATATTATTGTTACTTTAACTATTTTTTATATGTTGACTATTTTGTAGAAGTTTATTAGTACAGTGGATTTTTTGTATTTCTACATGAATTAATTAATTCTTTTTTAATAATAAAATTAATTAGCTGGGTGGGATAAAAATCCTCTAATATTTATATAGAAAACTGTATAGCACCAGCTTACCGTGTGTTTTGTGATTAAATGTGATTGGATGTTCCACAAGTCGTTATTAGATGTTCCACTGCGCTTATTACTTTAAACAATTTAGAATACCAGCAAAACAATTTTTACAAATAGATAACTTTATTGTAGCTTTCAAATTTCAAATCTACTTTTTATATAAACCTATACGTTGCCTTCTAACCTCATCCTACCTCTTAGATCCATGATCGAAACTTCGGATTTTCCAGTCCTATATACCAAACACGACCTAGATACCAAGTTCATACTGCACTGTTTACACTGTCATATAACTCAACTCACTTTACTAAAAAAGGAAGAAACCCTCCTCCTAAACCACAAAACTAATTCAACTAATTGAGGTATTAGTAAAAAGCTTATAGCCCGACAATTTAATTTAAAAAAAAAAAATAAGTGCCTTTAATTTTTAAAAAAATTATGCAAGGCAAGTAATTTTCACTAAAAAGGGTAGAATATGGAACCTCCTTATTAAGCGCAACAACGCATTAGACTAAATCCAGGGGTCCACTAAACGCGTGTGAATTAGGTACTGTGCTAACACGGTGTTTAAATCTTATCATATTTTTTAACTTTTGTATTTTTTACATGAAGTTTAATAAAACTTTTTTTTAAATATAATAAACTGATATTTGAACAATATTTTGCATATTTGTTTTAAATGAAAGCTAATTAAACGTTATCCTTAGTTAGGAATTTTCCAACTACGTTTATCGCCTTATTAACTTGTTTTTTAAAAAAGTGAATTAAAATATTAAAACATGATGTATGTTATTTAGGCACCGAGTACAATGAAACTTCTTCATAAAAGATTGCAAAACAAAAATCTTATTAAGAGTTTTAAACAACGTGGTAAGATAGCAGGTATTTAACACGAACAGGAAAAGTCGTAAGGGTGTTGAATTATTTTTAAAAAACTAACATAAATATCTTTATACTGGACACCATATAGGTGAGCAGCTTTCCAGTGTATACCCAACCCGACCCCTGAAATTTGAGAAGTAGGCTTCTAAAAAAATTTTTTTTGGGTATAACTTAAATACCCCATTTTCATCATTTTTAGTACTGGGACCCACCAAATTTTGTATTTTGAATTTCGACCCCCTTGGGGGGATTTCCGGAGTACCGCCAAATTGTAGCGCTTTTATCGATAATTTTTTACCTGAAAAAATGTGAAATGGGTATAAAAATTTAAATTGCAAAATATGCACTTTTTTATTTAATTTTTTTTAAACTTATGTTTTTGAAACTATTTTTCCTGAAATCGTTAGAATTTTAAGAAGTAAATTTTAGAAATGATAATTTAAAACTTTTAAAGCTCATTTGTCTTGCAACTTAAACTTAAAAAACTTTAACTTTTAAAAACTTTATTATCTTATTTATATTATCTTATTTTAAGGGGGGGGTGTTAAGTTTTGGTAAACCTTACGACACAGCGGCTGAAATACCACTGTTCGAATTATGCGAAATTACTGGAAACGAGCTAGGGTTTTTATTTTGAGACAAGGTAGCTGTTACGAAATTCGTAAGGCAGCTAGTATTAAGTGAGGTTGCCAAACAGACTTGATTTTTTAGCAAGTTTTGATCCCTATTTAGTAAGACTCTTCCTCCAAAATGTTTCGTTTGAGGAATGATGATGTAGAAATCTGGATTTAGAGGTTATGGGAAATTACTTTGTAAATCATCGACGGATCAAAAAAGCGTAACTATAAAACCTCTGAACGGTGTGCTAGACATTTTTAAGATACCTTTGCACATAGGACTGTTTTCACTAAAATTAGTGTAAAAAAATGAGCTTGTAAAATGTATTTTTTGTTGTTAGGACAAAAACTTTACATTTATTTGCCGTGTTACTGTTATCTAACTGTTTTTCGTGTTTCATTTATTTTATCATTTGATTATAATCATTTTATTTGTTTTTTAACAAGAAAAGATTTTTAATTCAATACAAAACAATTAACCCTTTCACTCTGTTCCAGCTTAAAACCTTTTTGCGGCTAAATCCCGCTATCACGGTTTTTCATGATAAAACGAACATAAAGTATTTTTGGTTTACAGAGGCCGTTTTTGAAACAGCCGTAGAGACCTTTTTTTTGAAACACCCGTTGCTGCCATTTT
This sequence comes from Microlaimidae sp. YZB2_3, assembly GCA_030248175.1. Classification (NCBI taxonomy): domain Eukaryota; kingdom Metazoa; phylum Nematoda; class Chromadorea; order Desmodorida; family Microlaimidae; species Microlaimidae sp. YZB2_3. The sequence continues at coordinate 36,071 of JASAMX010029837.1, read as the reverse complement.
AAAACAATCTGGAAGCGATTCTCCGCTTAACAAATAGAATGGGTTAATTCATAATTAAAATTAAATGTAAATTCAATATTATAAATATAAATTCCTATTCCATGTATATCAACAACAAGGCATATAGACTAATGTCAGATTGTCTCCAAAATATACACCTTCAAAACTTTCTATAAACATTAAAAATGTTTTATAAAGTTTGGTTAACAAAAATAAAAGAAAAAAATGACGAAGAAAAAAATTACCACTGAAGGATAATATTGCATTCTAAATTTTAATCTTTTTTAATAATGGATGTGTTTATGTTTTTTATTGGTTTTCATTTTAAACCAGCTGTTAAAAGATAAAAATTAAATTATTAAAAATTTAATGTGAAAATTGTTTGTGTTACAAAATATAAAAACTAGCCTTAAAAAATGCTCTAAGAATAGAGCAGGAAAAAGGGGCGATTTTTCCCGGGCGTATGTTTACACAGAAAAGATGTGGACTAAAGTTAAAATCCTTCAGGCTGAAATTAAGGGCGTAACCGTTTGCCGTCAGGAAAAAAGAACAATAAACGTACGAGAAAAAAATAATAAACAAAAGTTTGCAAAGATGATGTAACCAATTATCATAAAGTTGCGTCAGGTGTTTCTCTACACGTGATATTTTCTCGGAGAACGAGTGGTTACTTTACCACCCCGCTGTTTTCACCCTGATAGAATTCGTCTTTAGTCTGAAATTGACATTATGTGGACTACAAAAAAATTCTCATTTGGTTTGGGCAGCTGCTCACTGAATAAAAATTTCTACCATATGATAATAATTTGTTTATACATTGATCTAATCACACAGCACTGTTGCATTTTTTTTAGTCTGATGAAATGTCAATTAAAAAATCATACTCACGAACCCATGTTTTTTATCAATCAGTAACGAGGGAGGAATACTGATTTTACGATATAAGCGTTTAAAAAATAATATATTAATAATAGGGAGAAGAAGAACATAATACTGAATTTTCCCACGTTCTTTAATTATAGTTTGCGCGGTGCCGTGGGGCTTAGTCTCCGTGTCCACCGATAATTTATTTATAATAAAAATAATAAAAAGAAGAAGAAGAATTTAAATTACAAAATTTACCCACGTTGTTTAATTATAGTTAGTGCCGTACAGTGGCGCTCCAGACAAAGTTTACCTACGCTCTCTAAATATAGTTGGCGCGATGGCGTGCGCCAATGATTGCAATTATTATTTTTAAAACAAAATAATAAAAAGAAAAAGAGGATAAACATGAATTACAAAATTTACCCACACTCTCTAAGTATACTTGGCGCGGTGCCGTGGGCTAAATTGCAGTGTGGCACCCCCGCCACACCGATGATTGGAATTGTTTTTTTTAAATATAAATAATAATAAGAAAAAATGATAAACATAAATTAAAAAATTTACCAGGTGCTCTAGTTATAGTTGTCGCGGCGCCGTGGGGCTAAATCGCAGTGCGCGCTCCCGCGCTAGCGATGATTGCAATTATTTTTTTGGAATAAAAAAATTAAAAGAAGAAAATAAACATAAATTACAAATTTTATCCAGATTCTCTGATTATAATTGGTGCGGTAACGCAGGAATGAATCGCCGCGTGAACGATGAAAGAATATTGATTTTAAGATAATGAGCGTTAGAATTATAATAATAAATGGAAAAAGATGAACATAAATTACAAAAAATTTTCCCAACGTTCTCTAATTATAGTGTGGGGCTAAATTATGCTGTGGGGCTAAACCGCCGGGAGGCGTTCCTGCATCACTGATGCTTAATTTTTTTAATTTTAAATTAATTTTGTCACCAGTAATGCAAGAATTAAAAATTTACTTTGTTGTTTTCGTCGTTTTCCGCGCGGTTGAAGTAGATGGCGCTGGGAACTGGTTTGGTTTCCACCACCAATTAAAACCGAGCACCGTCTTCTACTTTTTTGTGCGCTTTCTATGAGGGGCTGTTCGTTGTCTGCTCTGTACAATCCTTATTGATGCCAAAAGGCTGTTATTGTTCGGTTGGGAGTTTTTATTTGTCTATTTTTTCAATTTTTTATTTTAATCAATAAATCGATAACAAGGACCTAAATGAAAAAAGTGCTTTCTAAGAAAGATGCGTAATTTTTTCTTCTTTCCAATGAGCCCATGTTTATTTTTGATTAATCAGTAACGAATGAGGAATATTGCTTTTAAGGATTAAGCGTTCGAATAATAATAATAAGAAGAAGAAGAAGAAGAAGAAGAAGAAGAAGGTTCTGAATTTTAAAATTTACCCACGTTCTCTAATAATGGTTGGCGCGGCGCCGCGGGGCTAAATCGCCACGTGGCGCTCCCGCGCCACCCATGATAAACAATTAAATACCTTTCCATTTTGCAGAACCTCCAATAGGAGAAGGAGGCATTTCTGCTCTGGTTCGATGCCAAAGAATATCTGGTTTCTTTAGAGATGGTTCGATAAAGTTCCATTCCGCTGCACTGATGTCTTTCCAATTTATTCCTAAAAAAATCAGTTTTTAGCAGAAAAAAAAAACAAACTTAAGCAGTATTCTTATGAAATCAAATTCCCGAAAATATCAAATAAAAAATTTTCGATTAAAAATCGAATGAAGTTATACAACGTTGAAACAGAAATTTATTTTTCCCCTAAATTTATGGAAAGCAGGTTCACAAATTGACATCTGTTTTAAAAGTTTGGTGACTTACCTTTCAACAAAACCCCAAGTTTAAATATTTTAAGCGTTCGCCACACAATTGCGGTATTTTTGTGTAACTGTGGTTAATTGTAAATTTTACCGTGGTGAGTACTCCATTTTTCCGAAGTCATATACCGTCATGAGCATTGGTGGGCAGATGGTGAGGGGCGGAGTTTGGGGGTTATACACCCCAAAAATCTCGATTTTTGTCGACCCTCCCCCTCTAAAATTTAACCTATCGATACTAATTATTTTCAAAGACTTATACTTCAGTTATATCTATAGGTAAATTTAAATGATTTGAACAGTAAGTTTATTTTAAAATCCACTTAAGAGTGAAATTTTTGTCAGCAGAGAAAATGTTGAATAAATCAACAACTCGCTTTGCAATTGTCACTTGTCATTTTTGTTCGAAGAAGCTTGTCACTGGTTCTCTAATGAGAACAAAATGTGACTTTTTGTTACTGTTGTTTAAATGCGTTGTCACTGGTTACTCCAGAAATTATAACTTGAAAAAACATGAAAAAAGACCAAAAAATGATTTTGAATTGTGATATATAATAAATAATAGACACAGTAATCTTTCGTAACAATATATCGTCGTTACTACGGCAAAATGAGCCAAAGTTCGTAAAAAATTTGTGCTTCTGTGACTCATTTTAAATTTAAAACAGGACACTATTAAGTAAAGAATAAGTCACAGTCACGTGTATTGTATAATGACAGTGGCTCATTTTGCCGTAGTAACAATATATTTTGTTTTACCTTGATCCGAGGAAGTTAAGTATCTGTTTGATTGTTTTGAAAGCCCATATAACACATTTGTATGATTATTGTACCCAATAATATAACCTATTATGGGATTAA